>JAJKFI010000013.1:2119065-2158654 GCA_029204185.1 Lerista edwardsae | reverse complement strand
TATTATTATTATTATTATTATTATTATTATTATTATTATTATTATTAGGTAAGGGAATGTTTCTTCTCTTACCTTGAGGAGGCCTCCATGACTGCTCCACCTGCAGTATGCAGTACATGTCCGATTGGCACAGCTGCATCAGTGCTGGAAAATTGAATAGGATTAGGGCCTGAACCTCGGCATGTTATTTAGGATGATGCCTACCTTCCTTCATTTAACCTCTTTCTAGAAGACTTTCCCAGCTTCTAATTGAGTGGTAAATCTCTCCCAACAGATTATACATTCAGAAGAGAAGATATGATATAGACTTGGTATCAGTCAGTTGCTTGAGAAGAATCATCTGGAAATCTGCAGCAGCTCCTTAAAATGACCAGTGCTGGAAAAACCTGGAAGCAAGGTACATGTTTTAAAAGATATTATCCTCATTTTCTGGGTGTCAAGGGCAGCATTTTGAAGGCAGTTCCCACGTTTATTTGAAAAAGGTGCTAGAAAGAAGTGGGTTGCAATGACAGTGTGGTTGGCTTGGAATGGAAGAGAGTATTGAGTGTCCTTCTGTCCCCTGCAGGGTGTATGCATGAAATGAGACCTCATGCACTGACATGAACAGAGTTTGTTGTTCAGTTTTTTTTTATTTCTTGCCATGAGGAAGGTATGCATAGGATTGCAGCCTCAATGTACATAGAATCGCACTGTTAACCTATAAGAATGCAGCAATGTCTTGCTGGCTGGTAACTTATGAGCTAGCCCAGTGGTTCCAAAACTGTGAGCTTTGGCTCCCAGGGGCTGTGGAAACCAGCCAGGGGAGCAGCAAAATACTCATCATGCAAAACCTCTGCCCTGTTCAGTGTATGGCATTGTAGCCCTAATGGAGAGTCATGGGCAGTGATCCAGCGGGTCAACGGAGCTGCCAGCTGAAAACATTTGGGAACCACTGAGTTAGACCATGATGGATCTATCTAACCCAATAGGGTCTGCTGTGATTGGTATCAGACAGAGCAGCTTCCAGTTTTGCTACTGATTTTCCTTTTAAATGGAGATGCCAGGAATTGAGAGCGCAATCCTAAACTGTGCTGGAATAGCAAAGCCAGCGGGCCTGTGCTATATTGAGTGCATCTTTGGTGCACTGGGCTGGAGCCTCCCCTATGATTCTTCTCAGATAGTTCCTAGTTTTACCCTGAGTGTGTGCAGCATGGCCTTGGGCCAGCGACCTTGGGCCGATGCTACTGCTAGAGTCAGCCCAAGACCACTAGCACCAACATGGCGGTGCCAGTTGGCGCTCCTGCGTCGATGCTAGTGTCATTGGGCTGCCACAAGTGCGTTGCATCAGCCCAACTGACTTCCCAGGATTGTGCTCTGAGTTTCTAGAATTTTCTGAATGCAAAGTGTGTGCTCTAGAACAGTGATGGCGAACCTATGACACAGGCGTCAAAGGTGACATGCCACAAAGTTTGGGGTGACTCTCCAGCATTCATCGATGTCTGACAAAAACTGAATTTGCTTTACTCATTTTTTACTTTTGTAATTATCTGGTGTTTCTTTATATAATATAAAGCACCACACATGATTGCACTGTAGTTTTTGTTTAAATAAAATGAATATAAAGAATCGTTTCTCTTTCGTTTGGGAGGGGGGTTTGACACACCAGCAGAGTCAAGTTAAGCATTTTCCAGAGTTTTGACACACTGAGCCCAAAAGGTTCGCCATCATTGCTCTAAAACAAAGCCTTGCAATATTGAGTCTAGATGCTGGTGGTGTGACAAGAAAGCCCAACCAGCATCAGGGTGAACATTCTTGGACAGCTACTGATTCCTGTGCCTGTAGTCTCCATGGCAATGGTATGACTTGTTGTGTCCTCTTTCTCATCCCATTCACAAATGGGAGCTCTCTCCCAGAGGCCCCTGCACCAGAAGATGCTGGGATGCCTAGATACGGTTGGAGCCCTATTCTCTCAAAACACACAATCGTCTGGCAATACATAAGCTCTGGAAGGCAGGAAGAGAGAGCACTTTGCTGCAGAGGCATACAGCCCTAAGTTTTGCAAGCAGCTTCTCTCTCGCCTCTTCGGAACCATTCCCATCTACTAGAGCAAAATGAAGGCTATGTTGGCCACAAATGGGTGTGAAGAGAGGGGGTTTGGCTGCTTCAAAACGTAGTGCTGTATACCCCTTTAGTTAAGCTGCTGCTTTGTTGAGACCCCCACCCCCCCAAAAAAAATGTTTGATTGAAACTGTTGGATTGAAACTGTAGGAAAGTCATAAAGCATCCTATTACAATATCTGATTGAACCGCATGCCTACTGACTGCACAAAGACAGAGGCAGGCAGAACATTATCAATGCAAATTATTCCACATATCCAAACCATTCCTTTTTAATACCCAGTTTTCTAAACATTGATATCTTGTTTCCTGCCATGATAAAGGAACAGGCACAATTCAAAACTCCCTTAAGCACCCTTAAAGTCAAAATAGGAAGTGATCTCTAGAAGTTGGCTATGAAGCTATGATCTCTAGAAGCTAGTACAATAAGACATATTTTTGTTGTCAACAACAATCAGCCTAATATCAGCTCTTACTTTTTGGTGGAAAATCAGGTCTTACAATCAGGTCTTACTTTTTGGTGGAAAAAGATATCTAAATATCTTCTTCCCTAAGTATTTAAAATTGTAAACACTTGCGTGTCCCCAATTTGAACATTTTTCCCCCTGGTATAAGCAACTAGATTTTTCTTTAGAAACAATAACTGTAGTTTGTTTATTTACAATTTATCTTCAGTGCCCTTTTGTACAGTTCAAGTATGATGAATGCATTCAGACTTTGGCTCTGAAGGAAGCAAAATGGACCCTGTTGAATCCCAAAGGATAACAACATTAATTTGAAATTGCCTGCATTTGTTAACCTTTGAGATACACTGCAAAAGTTGAAGTTTTTGCATTGGTTTCTTGAAACTGTTTTATTTTAAGAAGGAACTCAGTCTTATGGGATTGTTTGTGGAGAATGTTAGTTCCCCAGTTCTGTAGGCAAGGAACCGAATGCTTTGACTGATAACAGGGATGTTGGTGATGGGTAGAATAAGTGAGAAGAGAAATAGGCACAAAGGATTCCCAAGGTGCACCTTGCTACGTGATCCAGCAATGTGCTTTCAACTGAAGGATGTGTTGCCATTTCCCCTATGTTACTGTGGTTGAGTTCGGGTGGGTTGTACTTCTCTGGTGATTCATTTGAGTCCTTTCCTGGATCAGGCTTTTAGGGTCTTATGCAATCTGGAAGCCATATATTCACCTCTTAAGAAATCAATTCTGTAGCAATATTTACCTTCAATAATGATAAAAGTTCTATGATTTTTGTGAACCCAGGCCAAATTCTTAGTAGATTTTCACATGCTAGATCATAATTAGACTGCAAACCTAACCTGGAGTTAGGCTGGCACAGTTAGGCCAGCAAAGTTTGGCTGCTCAAGGACCATGATAAAACGCGTTTGGACCACTCTTGGAGTCAGGGAGGATGGCTCACGCCTGTGTGCTGGCCTCTCTGACTCTGAGAGCGGTCCAGACATACTTCATGGTGTCCCTTGTGCCAGCCAAACTTTGCTGGCTTGACTGTGCCAGCCTAACTTCAGGTTAGGATTGCGCCCTTAATGTCAGGTGAACCTTGTGAATACTTGTAAATACACCCAAATTCAGTGTCGTCATCCGCAAATGAACTCCTGGAATGCTGGGAGGGACTTATGCAGAGCTTCGCCGTGATTGGCTGCCCGCCCGTTTCATTCTGCGGCTGCCCTGGCCTCGAGGGGTGCCTGCTCGCCAGGGGAGACAGGTGGGGGGGAGTGCCGGGTGCCTGGGCAAGCAGCGGGGGGCCATGCCAACTGGGGGCATCCCCCCCCTCGAGGCCAGGGCAGCTGTGGAACAAAACGGGCAGGCTGCCAATCACGCGAAAGTCCTGCCCACGTCCCTCCCAGCATTCCAGGAGTTCATTTGTGGATGACGACGCTGCCCAAATTGTGACATGAGGTGTCCTGGAAGTTATCTGAAAGGCAAGTTGAGCAGGGAACTGTTGCATGGAAAGCTGCCTTTAATGGAAAAATTTATCAGCTTATCAGTTGATGGAATTGTAGAGTCCAGTCTTGGCTGGTAAAAGCAGATTTTTATTTATTGTTCACATTTTTATACCACCCTTCCCCCAAGGCAATGTACATAGTTCCTTCCCTCCTCTTGTTCTCACTGCTTTTGTCCTCACGATGACCCTGTGAGGTAGTTTAGGCTGAAAGATAGTGACTGGCCCAAGATCACCCAGGAACAGTGATGTCATGCAGGGGGAACGCGGGGGAACTCAGTTCCACTAGTTAAAATTAGGGCTGACTCCGCCCACTTCACTCTCCCTCTTCCCCCCCTCCCAATTCCTCTGCAAAGAGCTTTTCTTCTTGGTTGGCTGGCACTCAGAGGGTTAAAGGGAGCGACTCTAGATTCCTAGGGGGGCGAAGGCAGTGATGTCATTCAGGGGGAACGGACTAGAATGGGCGTTCCGGATCCTAACGGGCTCCGTGGCTAGTTCCGGGTTCCCAACAAGTGCCAATCAAAAGTGAGTTCCTGTTCCTAAATCATTTGAATGACACCACTGCCCAGGAAGCTTTGTGGCTGAGCAAGGATTTGAAATTGTAGTCAGTAGTTCTGTGAAACAAGAGCACACAGTTAGTTTTTCCCTTCCCATCCTGACCATCATGCCTTGCACATTCCTTCCCAATCCTGAAGAAGTTATCAGGAAGCAGTCTAAAGAAGCGGGAATGCCTTTAGATTGGTAGATATTGGACCGAGGGAAGGATGCAATCCTAACCTGGAGTTATGCCGGCACAGTTAGGCCAGCAAAGTTTGGCTGGCACAAGGGCCACCATAAAGCATGTTTGGACCACTCTCGGAATCAGGGAGGATGGCATACTTCTGTGTGATGGACTCCAAGAGTGGTCCAAACATACTTTAAGATGTCTCTTGTGCTGGCCAAACATTGCTAACTTCAGGTTAGGATTGTACCTTCTGTGGAATCTGATGCCTGTCTATGCATTAATGGTACTTAAATCGCAATCTTAATCTCTGTTTCCGTCAACTCTGCTGTTTCCCGTTTATAACTTTCATGCTTTTAACTGATTATCAGGAGTCTTAGTCAGGTGCTGCATGTGACTCTGTTAGGCCATTGATTTAAATGCATTGATAAGCAAGTGCTTCAGAATGTCTCAGGTATGAGTCAAGTCTTGGAATGAGCTATTCTGTTCTTGCTTCATCCGGCTTTCCCCGAACAGAAGTTAACTGAATAACACACATGACCTTTAATCTCCTGGTAAGAACATTCCCATGTGTACAATTAAGCTGAAGGACATAAAGAGAAATATTAATAAAGCTGCAGGTATCAAAGATATTGGGTAGGCTTTTGAAAATGTATCAAAACAGATGCATTAAGCTCTTCAGGATTTCACGATGCATGCACACAAGATTGCAGTTCGTCTGTGGAAATCTTGCCCTTGTAGATGTGCAGGAGGAGAGAGAAATAATGGCTCTTAGCACTTAATGCTGGAAAACCTGCTATACATACAGTATATTCACAAAAATGTGATGCTCCAGGACACTTCATACACTTCAATAAAGTGCTGCAGAAAATAACAACATCTATAAGGTACATAGTAGAGCATGGAGCATGCGTAAGGGAGAGAGGTTGAGGGCCAATCCTATTCATTTCTCCCCTACTGATGCAGTGGCACCAGAATGGCAACCACTGCATCCTAGGATGGGTGACAGATGCAGAGAACATTAAGAAGAACCCTGCTGGATCAGGTCAAAGGTCAAAATGCCAGATGCAGGGGAGTGGCAGTGAGATACAAGCATCTAGTTGTCTTGTGTGCTCCCTGAGGCATCTGTGGGCCACTGAGATACAGGAATCTGGACTAGATGGGCCTTTGGCCTGATCCAGCAGGGCTCTTCTTATGTTCTTAAGGCCCTGAGTGGATTGTAAGTTATTATAGCTCCTTCCCCACAGACAGGATAGCAAATTCTGTTTTATTTACCTCATATTTACCTCAGAAATTTATCTCAGAATGCTAAATACAAGGGAGTGGCAGTGAGATACAAGTATCTAGTTGTCTTGCGTGCTCCCTGAGGCATCTGTGGGCCACTGTGAGATACAGGAAGCTGGACTAGATGGGCCCTTGACTTGATCCAGAAGGGCTTTTCTTATGTTTAATGCAGAGTGTAATATTTTCATTCTATAAAAACGTTATGGCTTTAAAAAAAACCCAAGAAAATGAAAATACAACTGTGACATCACTTCCTGTTATGACATCACTTCCGGGGCATCATTTTGCCCTTTGCACCGGGCTACACTTTCATTAGCGACGACAGTGATGCCACTTGCGGCCCCATCTTCTTCTCTGTAAAATACCAACTTTTGTATAGCTATTCAAGACATATTTTATTTATTTTTAAAGCAGAGGGCCAGCAAGAGATTGCTAATATGTCTGCTATCTCAAAGGAAGAGGTGTTATGCTCCACTGTAGCTACCCACCATCAATCTGCTAGGTAGCCAATATTATGCCCTTAGGAATAGCCGTCCGAGCCATAATCCTTAGGCTTTATGATAATGTGCGAGGGTGAGCGTGAAATACTTCAAAGAGTAAATTGCAGAAGGAGCCACCTTCTTACAAACACAGATGTAGCAGAGTGACCCAGGAGACCGTTTTTAAAAAGCAATACATTTCAAGTTGTAAAAGCTACCGAGCCTGGTTATTCTTATCTTAACTTTTATTATACTATTAAACATAACCCAGCATTTCATGAGCTCTGCTGTGGACCAATGTAAATGGAATTTATACAGCTTTCTGTGTGATTTCACAACTTGGGGGGGGGAGTACACATGTGTGGGTGAATGTAAAACCAGAGACAGATGGACTTCTTCAGTGACAGAGACATTTATGAGACTTGGGAATGGAAAATGTCAATAGATGGCCAACTTGTTCACACTCATGTGCACAAATATACAACATTAGTGGTCAAACAGCGGACGTTATTTAGCATTGCTAAGCTTATGCCATAAGAGCGTCTCCAAAACATATTTGGTGGCTCCCCTCACCCCATTCAGTTTTAATAGCTCCAGCAATTCCAGGAAACTCAAGCTCTTAATTCACCTTCGTTCAGCTCAATTGGAATCTTCACAGCAGTTCTAATGAACTTCCCCTTGGGAGTTCTGTGGATCATAAACTCATAGAGGGAGGGCATGGTGGGATTTAAATTAGCCAGTCCACAACCATAGGGGTTAAAAGTCCTGAATTAATTCAAAGCAGATGAGATGCCCAGGAGACTGAACTGCTCCTTTAGGAAAAATCTAACCCAGAAGGAAAACGTAGGGAAACAAGAGCCACTGGTCAGATTGATGCCATCGTTACCTTCCTGACTCCAGCAGCTAACAACTCTGCAGGAAAGAGAGGGGGCAGTGAGCCCTCTACTCAGACCATGTGTATACTTTATGTTGTGGACGTGGTGGCGCAGTGGGTTAAACTGCTGCTGCTGGGCGTTCTGACCAGAAGGAGTGAGTGATGGAGTGAGCTCCCGTTGCTTGTCCCAGCTCCTGCCAACCTAGCAGTTCGAAAGCACCCAAAAAGGCAAGTAAATAAATAGGTACCACTTCGGTGGGAAGGTCACGGCGTTCTGTGTGCTACGGCATAGAGTCATGCCAGCCACATGACCACGGAAGCTTGTCCTCGGACAAACGCCGCCTCTACAGGCTTAGAAATGGAGATGAGCACTGCCCCCTACAGTCGGTCATGACTAGACCATTCGGTCGTGGGGAAACCTTTACCTTTATGTTGGTACTTCGAGTTTTTCTGTTGCAAAAGAAGGTGGGATATGAATGAATGAATCTTTTTCTTTCCCCATCACCAAAATGTCACACATAGGTTCTATAGTTGAGATTTATTTATAGCCAAATCTCAAATGCATTAACAAAGCAAAGGGCTAGCATTTCTCACTCCCTACATGAGAAACAGAATGTGCCGGAGTCTCCTCTTTTGTACAGCTAGGAAAGAGCATAGGAGTTATATCCCATTCTGCATCTGGTCACCTTAGTGCAAATTTTATAGTAAGTTAAAATTGCTACCATATCTCGGATACTGGATCTGAAAAGATTGAAATATGGACAGAATACAAATCACAGCATCGACAGTAATCATGAATTTGGGCCCACTACATGGCCTGTGTAGTTATTTCAAAATACAAGAAATGCTGAATATGTCTGGGATTTTTACCATAAAAATCAACTTTGCTATTTCCATCTCTTGCTGATCCTGAATAATCGAGTCATGCATGGAGAGGTGGTGTTTGTGATAACTCCCACTTTAAAAGAAGAAAGTTGCTGCATTCCTTTTTCCTTTGAGAGCCCAATCCTATACTGCCTGGCTGCCACAGGATGCAGTGGTAGCCGCTTGGCTACTGCTGTGCTCCTCGGCAGTCAGGCAGTCGAGGGAGCGTCCGTGGGGAAAGGGGACATTTGTCCCCTCTCCTGTGGTAAGAGCACGGCATGGGCAATGGGTCTACTCACTTCTGCACCGGCTATTTAGCTGCACAGAGAGTTGCCACTGGTCGTAGGACTCCCACTCCACCCCTCCCTCCTGCCCCAGAAAGCCCTCCTGCTCTGCCTGAAATGGCCGCATCGCTGGCAAGCAGCGAACTCACTGCTCGCCAGCGACCATTTCCCTTTCTGGGGCACACTTGGCCGGTGTTACCATGGCACCACCCCAGCAGTAAGGGCTTACTGCCAGCGCTGGATGCGCTTTACGGCGCCTTGCATGACATTTGCCCAGGCGGTACAAGCATACCGCCCGTAGTAAGGCTCATTGGATTGGGCCCTAAGTGTTCAGTGTTTCTGGTCTTTGTACTAGTGATTTCACATATGGGAGTGTACTCCAAGTCCATAGCATATGTACTGGAAATCTGTCTAAAAGCTGGAATGTACAAAGGTCAAAACAGCCAACATAGGTCTGTTGCACCTGCACGAAAGCACTTCAATAGATGGACATCGCCTGCATGAAAGAGCTGATACAGCCATCCATAACCTAGATATCCATCACTTGGGGACCCAGTGCATCTCTGATGCAGTTATAAAACTGCATTTTTTACCCCATATGAATTACATTCACACATTGCAGAAACATTTAATTTTTGTGGGAAAATGCCCCGAAGAATCCAGGTTAACCCATAGTAATGCCCATACTATGGAGATGCAAAACATGTATTTAGTATTATGTGAACGTTTTCTATAGCCTGCTGTATCTGTGCCTTGGCTGTGCTAGCTCCCACTCTTTACATGAATTGTACCAAATAGTTTGTAAAAACAAGACCCACAGAGTTAGGCATGAAAGAACTTTCTTTAAAATATGAGGAGTATGGAGACAGAAAATTGAAATTGCTTTAAGCCTTTTTCTGGTTTTTTTTTTTAAATCGTAAAACTAGAATCCACTCTTGATTGCACTGCCATTTAGAAAGAGCTCAGGAGTCACAGTAATTTAGTGAAGTGCACATTCCTACTTTTCATTTTAATACATTTCTAACTTCATAGCAAAGTGTTATGAGTTTTAATGCTGTTACTTTAAATTCGTACTCAAGGTATTAGCAAGGCTTTGTTTAATGTGGTGTTCATCTGTCTTTCTGCTCCTGGAAGAACAGAAGGGAAAACTAAAAATCATGGAGGTGGGGATGAGAACACGGAATACTGGGCACAACTTACAAATTATGATATAGAAAATAACATCTTAATCTTGCCCACTTACTTTTTCTTTTGTTTTTATTTTGAACATTGCCTTTGCAGCACAGCAAATGGGCAGCAAAACACTTTGTAAAACTCTTAGCCCTTCACCCAATTATACATAGAAGCTCCTCAGAAATTATCTGATTTGGCATTTTGCTGCCCCCCCCCAGGGATGTTAATATAGAAATCCCTGAACCTATAAGGAGATGCCCCTGTTCTGTATAGTAGAACTAGAAATTGTTACACAGTTTTGGAAGATTATGTGGAGTTCTTCGTTGGGGAAGTAACTAAAAGAAGTATGACTACAGAAGTATAGAATGTCATACCAACTATTAGAAAATATGCCATATGTGCCCTCTTAGGTCATACTGTCATTTTAATCTGGTGATTTCAAAACAGGGGTAATGCAGTACTAATGTTACATTGGTGATAATGGTCCTGCAGTAAATGTGGTCTATTAAATTGATTTTAAATGTTTTATGCACATAGCATCTTGTGCACTAGTCATGATGACAGGCATGTAAATACATGTAGTAGTTGTGGTAGGGTGCAGTCCAGAGCGCCACTTCAGCAGGTGCATACCCCCTGCGCCAGCTCCCAGCCATGCCCGACTCGGGAGTTGGCCGGGCCAGCAGGGAGGCCCGTGCAGATCCAGATCCAGACCCTGTGCCGGCTTGATGGGGTAGTGCCGGCTGCTTGACAGTGGGCTGTGCCAGCTGCTTGGGAGCTGGGAGAGAGTGGCAGGAGGGAGCATTTTTGGGTGGGGGAGTGTGGAATGGGAGGTGGATCGAGCACATGAATGGGTGGGGTCGGCTCCAGCAGCACAGGCCAAATCCTAACCCCCACTCTCAGCCCCCACCCCCCGGCCAGGCAGCCTTACACGGGCTGTTCTAATTTGCATGCTAAATAGCCGGCTGGGGCTCTGCACGGAGTAAGTGGAAAAATATCCTGAGCTGATCTCTAGCCACCTCTAAACCTGCGTTGGATACAGCACAGGCCATTGTGGTCTCCTTGTTCCAGTGCAGGTTAAGAGTGGGCTGCCCAAGAAATTCTAGGTGGACATATCCTGAGCCTTTAGCAATATAGGTCCAAAAGCACTTACTCCACTGCATAATTTGGACTATATCTTGGGCGGCCAACAAACCTGGACAATTATATTTTCATGGCAGGTCATGTATCATAAGATGTCTAAAGCAGAGACACTGAAAATGTAGACCAGGAAGGAACAAAGATATTCCTTCCAGTTATCTGTGCTTTAAGCACAGATAATCTCCACTGTACCACAATCTCCCATAGATTAATTTTATTTTATTTAAAGAATTTATACCCCCATTAAGGGCACGCAAGGTGGATTATCGAGAAAACAATACCAAAACATTAATACAACATAAAATAAAACAGAACACAGTAAACTTAAATGGACCACCACTAGAATTATGTTTCATAAAAAGTGTTCCATAAAAAGTGCCAACCCCCCTGGTGTCAGCATTCAAAATAAAATAAATAAATAAAAAGGTCTTAAGACCCCTCCGAAAGGACTCCAAGAACAGTGCAGATCCGAGAAGATCGCGCGGCTCAAATTGGGGCCTTGCTGACGGGCTTAGGAAGTGGCCTTACGGCCACCTCCCAAGCCCGCCCAGGACCCACCCAAGTCC
This sequence comes from Lerista edwardsae, assembly GCA_029204185.1. Classification (NCBI taxonomy): domain Eukaryota; kingdom Metazoa; phylum Chordata; class Lepidosauria; order Squamata; family Scincidae; genus Lerista; species Lerista edwardsae. Next base: position 2,147,222 of record JAJKFI010000013.1, on the reverse strand, counting down.
TGCCTCCCCCCCCCACCAATCCCCATCCCGATAAAGGACAGAGAATCCCTTGCACCGACCATCTCTCTGTCGGTGCTCTGAAGCAGATGCTGTGAGTAGCGTCAGCTTCAGAGATGGAGCGCAGACGCAAGGGGCACGCTAGGGTTGTGCTGTAATACACATACTCATTCTGAAGTCTGCAGCAAGCATAAGCAAAGTCTGCTATAATAGGAAGCCTTAAGGGTAGGTAGCCCTGAATGTTTCAAGCATGGGTCCAGGAATGACAGTGACACACAGCGCAAACCTATACCCCCCTTAGCACCAGCGCTGCGCTGTTGCGTCAGGTGGACGCCGTCAGAAACGTGCTGTAAAGCGCATCCGCATCCGCACTAAGGTGCTTGGCTGGCACTCGCGGCAGCACCAATGCTCGGGCGCCACAGCAGCGCCGGCCGTGCACCAGGCAAGCGTTGGCGCCGCTTGGTCAGCGCAGGGCCTCCGCGAGGGTGTTCCAGAGGCGTTCTAGGGGCGTTACTAGGCGGCGCAGTGGGCGGAGACCGCGATTATGATGCGGTTGTGACGCAGGACGTCCGTAGTGCCAAATCCTAAACCCCGTCTCTGGCCATGGCGACCCCGATTCGGGCCGCTCCTGTCCACGTTCCACTGCGCCTGCAAAACAGCAGGCACAGATCCGAGCAGGCCCATTGGGGTGACTGGGGCTTATGTAAGGGAAAAACCTCCCCTTGGCCTGCACTTCGCTGCTGCCGCCTCCTAATGGGCCTCAGGATATTGCCGTGCTATGTCGGCCTTACAAGACCAGCACAGTATAGGATTGCGCCCACACTGTGTGTCTCAAGAATATTTAGCAGCAGCTGCTCCAATATCTTTTCATTTATCATTGTGTTTTTTTGCCAAGTAATGAAAACATTCTCTGTTATTCAACACCTTGTCTGTATTTTATGAAACATAAATAGAATACACCATGAAACAATATTTCATCAGTGCACATATAATGATGTAATAATCCATCAGTTCTGTGTATGCACTTTCTGGCAAGGTAATTACACAGCAAGTGAAGCTTTTACACTTGAACTCTGCTGTTTCTGGAAACCAAATGGGCAGAAGCTTCAGCTATGCATTCTAAATATGCACCTATGATTGTTTCTACTATTTGGGGCCCACAGATCAGAATGAAAGATTAAGACAAATCTGGATGTGACTTGCTCCAGCCATGACGACTAAATTATCAAGGCTTCTCTGCAATAAGAAAGTGACTTCTAATATCCTGGCACATTGCCTAGGCTGCCTCTCTGATGTGTGTGGAATATCTAGCCCCTTACTATGGAAGAATTCCATTTCAGGCACATCTGCTGGTTTTAAGAATGGATAGCTCGTTTAGTAATAGAATGCCATTAATTCTCCCAAGAATCCTCTAATATAAAGCAATGGTTCTCAAACTTTTTAGAACTGGGACTCACTTTTTAGAATGACATTCTGTTCGGGACCCACCGGAAGTGATGTCATGGCCTGAAGTGCTGTCATTGTGACGCCAGAACCTGCTGCTTTCATGAGAACGAAGCAATAAGTCAGGTTTCCAATAGTGAGGTTTTCCTCAGCCATTTTCCAATAGCAAAGTGAATCAGAAAGAAAAAAAGCCTATTTACAACCTTGACAGCAAAACAACCACACAGTCCTCCCGCTTTCCAGCATCCCATCTTCCCATATTTTCAGTGATGGCTGCTCTAGGTGCTTCGCAACCCACCTGAAATTGGCTTGCAACCCATGGTGGGTCCTGACCCACAGTATGGAAACCACTGCTCTAAGGAGGAATGTTTGCCTATTTATATAGATCAGGTGCCTCCAAACTATGGTCCATGGCATGGCAGCATAACAATCCCAGGTGCAGTGACATTGGCAAAACCTTACATGCTCCAGCCTCCTACCTTCAAGCCTGATCTCTGCAGAAACTTGTTCTGGGCAGTCATTTTCAATGCACATTGCCCCAGAAGGCTCTGCAACCAGATGTCCCTGTGGAAGCACTTGCTCGGCACTAGGGTGACCAGACATCCTCTTTTTCCGGGACATTTCAATCTTCTGTCCTGGATAAATTTCAAAATGTCCTACATTTCAAGATAGGCAGGGGGTGCCAGCATCAAGAAGGGCTGCCTGCATCACTCGTTTGCGTGTTTGTCCTTTGTTTGTTGGGTTGTGTTAAAGCAGTTATTCAAACTGTGGGTCAGGACCTACTTGGTGGGTCGCAACCTGATGTCAGGTGGATTGCGGAAAAATGGGAGCAGCCATCTCAGAAACTGCAGACCTTACTCTTGTTATATTCCTTTTGTGAGCGTTAACAGTTTGAATTTTCAAGTGAGTTTTTAAATAAATTTTTCTTTTTAGTTCAGTGCTTATACATAATATGTTGTCCCGATCTTGCTTTCTGTCAGGGATGTTTCATGGTTGTACATCTGCTGCAGTCCAAGAATGCCAATTTACATTTCAGGAATGTCATTTTATTTTGTTACAATGACAGCACTTCCTGCTTGATGTCACTTCCTTCCACAATACCACTTCCAGCTTAATGACATCACTTATGGTGGGTCCTGACACGAGTGCCGCTCTAAAAAGTCAGTGGTGTCATTCAAATGATTTAGGAACAGGAACTCATTTTTGATTGGCACTTGTCGGGAACCCGGAACCAGCCACAGAGCCCGTTAGGATCCGGAACGCCCGTTCTGGTCCGTTTCCCCTGAATGACATCACTGGTCCCAGTCTAAAAAATATGAATACCACTGTGTTAGAGGACTAGACAAGATATCATTGGAGGTCCATGATATAGATCATCCATGGTGTTTTACAGGGGCAGGCTTCACAGTTACACTTCGCAGCAAAAGTGGAGGGACAGCAAATTTACGAGCCCTAGCCCATCCAGTGCTGCTGGCAGGAGAAGGGCTAAGAAAAAAATGTTGCTTATGAAGCAGCAAATGGGTAGGGACAGACAATTTGAAGTCAACCTGCTTCCCTTTACTTACTGAGATGCAAAGCCTTCCTGCTTTGTGTTGCTTCCGTTTTCAGCTCCTAGGAATTATGCAAGCTGGGTTCCTGATGCATGCCTCTTCCCCCCCCCTTTCTGCAGGGCATGTGCCTTGCCCAACCTATGAGAGGCAAGTGTGCACATGAGCAAGTGCAGGAGTGGCAAAATTATGGGGAGGGATTCAGGTAATACAGGGGCACAGGCTGCCACGAAGAGTAAAAGACAAGCGCCTATTTCAAGACCTTGCAGTCTAATCATTTCCACAAGGGAGACCACAAAGGAAGGCGATGGAAAGATACATAGAGAGGGAAGAAAATGCATTGCTTTTATTTAGGCTTACTTGCAATATGATGTTGTGACTAAGGGGTTGAAGTAAAGATTCCGTAGCAAATTTGGGGTTTGAAGTGGGATTTGAAGGATGGGAGAGACGTGAGATCACACAGGAGTTCTGTGTAACAGGCAAGGGAACCGAAAGCAAGTTGACACATGAAATTGTCCTATGTTTAACTGGATGATTGGTCCATCTAGCCCATGTATTAGGCAGAGGTTCTTGTGACCTGAAGGGGCTGGAAACTGAGGCTGCAATCTTATCCACACATACCTGGGACTATAATGATACTTACTTCTGAGTAGATATGCCTAGGATTGGCCTGTGAGTGTGTGATCCTAAAAGGAGTTGGGTGCTTTACCAATGACTGGTGGTCCCTCCACTTATACTGCAGCCTGAGAACAGGGGAGAAAAAAAAATCAAACATTGTAGAGAGAACTCTGTATGATGTATACTTAAGCATCCAATTGTTAGGCACCTGTTCTTGCATTGTGTAGAAATAGGCAGACCTCAGATCTACAAGATTTCAATCAGTCTTTATTGGCAGCATTGCGCAAATCGCTGGGTGCTAGAAGGACTTGTGTCCAGATCAAAAGCACAACAATCACTGAGCTCAGATCTTAGTTTTACCCAGTGATGTCATTCAGGGGGAACGGACCAGAACAGGCGTTCCGGATCCTAACGGGCTCCGTGGCTGCTTCCGGGTGTGTTTTTTTCCCCCCAACATTTGAATTTGAACTCAAAAGTGAGTTCCTGTTCCCAAATCATTTGAATGACATCACTGGTTTTACCTCCCCGGAACTGGGCTGATCATCAGAGTACATTTCATCAATCATTACATCAATTATTACACATTCTCATTGGTCAGCAAAAACAAGCAATCTTCTCAGCATATAATGTGCAGCATAGCATATCTTTCTGTTAGTCACAAGATACTTCTGTAAAATATAAGTTTCATATGGATCATAAGCTATTTTCTTACACATGGCTTCCTGCCTAACTTATCTGATATCCTGTTTGATATGTTTAACAGTTTGATAAACTGTTGCATGCTACTTCTGCTTTTTGCAAAGATCTGATTTGTTAGGTACTTTCCACTGCCTCAGCTCATATTTCTATGGCAAAAGGGCAAAGCTTGATCAGAGATATTGATTTTTAATTATATTTCTTCTATCATGACTTCTAAAATATATAAAAGCTTAAGCACCCACTCTCTCACAATCATGACATGATTGACTGAGAAGAGAAGGAAGGAGGGCAGGACACAAGCTGAATTAGCCAGAGCTAGCCTGATTAGCCTGATCATGGCAACCACTCCCATCACTTCCTGGCAAATAGAAGGGGAAGAAATGGAAGCAGTGACAGACTTTATCTTCCTGGGATCCAAGATCACCGCAGATGGTGACTGCAGCCATGAAATTAAAAGACGTTTACTTCTTGGGAGGAAAGCTATGGCGAACCTAGACAACTTAATAAAAAGCCGAGACATCACCCTGCCAACAAAGGTTCGCATAGTCAAAGCGATGGTTTTCCCAGTAGCAATGTATGGCTGTGAGAGCTGGACCATAAGAAAGGCAGAGCGCCGAAGAATAGATGCTTTTGAATTATGGTGTTGGAGAAGACCCTTGAGAGTCCCCTGGACTGCAAGGAGATCCAATCGGTCAATCCTCCAGGAAGTTAAGCCTGATTGCTCCCTGGAAGGACAAATCCTGAAGCTGAAGCTCAAGTACTTTGGCCACCTCATGAGAAGAGAGGACTCTTTAGAAAAGACCCTCATGCTGGGAAAGACTGAAGGCTGATGATGGATGAGATGGTTAGATAGTGTCACCGAAGCAATGAACATGAAATTGGGAGAACTCCAGAAGCTAGTGGAGGACAGGGAGGCCTGGCGTGCTGTGGTCCATGGGGTCACGAAGAGTCGGACACGACTTAGCAACTGAACAACAACAACAACAACAACAACAACAACAAGCCTGATTAGACTGAGAAACATGGAGTCCAAAAGAGGCGATCATCTTAGACCCTCAGCACATTGAAAAGAGAGTGATGCTTTCACCATCACCGGATCATAGTTCTTAAAGCTTGCCCAATTCCTTCAGAGACTTTTGGAGGGGAACCGATTCCTGAAAAGACTTGTAAAAGGGAACGTTTTGCTTGTGAGCCTTTTGTATTTAAAAGCATCCTGCACTCCCATGGAGATTCTATTTCTGGATAATTGCCTCAAGTCTATTTATTTTCTGTGCTCCATCCACTGACCATGCTACCATTGAACTCACTGGTAAAATAGTCATTGATTTTTAGAAGGTATTGCCCATTCTGTATGACTCTAACGCAGTGAAACAGAACTGAAAATTAAAAAGCTGTCTTAAGGCAGGAAGGACAGCATGGCTTGTGCAGTAGAAGCTGGGGATCTGCAAAAATTATGTTTTAAAAAGACCTAATCAGTCTCAATCTGTTTTGGCTGAATATAGTTGCTGCTTCTAATGATGATTGGTTCTATCTGAAATGACAAATGAAGTAGAAGAAGCTTGAGAGTGTTGAGCAAATGACAAGACTCTACCACCTCTTCAAATGAGGAGAGAAATTAAAGCATCTAATAACTCTGTGACTGTGCTGAATAACAAAGAGGATCAGTTGGAGTCTGCAGCACATTTCACATTAATAAAACGAAGCAAGATATAAATCACCCAAATGGGTAATTATGCAATGTTTATAATGCATTGAAATGAAGCTAATTATTTGGAAGGTCCAAAATGCCAGTGAAGTCGGGATACTGGAGTAATTATCAACTTCTGTCAAACATGAAAAAAATTTATAGTAAGTAAATAGAAATCACAGGGCTACAAGGAGATAAATTTGGATTATCATTGAATTATTTTTATTCTGTGAAACATGGGTGAAAAAGAGCTCCCTGATGACAGATACATTCTGAGGGGACACTGATCAGAGTTCAGCACTGTACAACCTTAAGGGCCAAATCCAATCCAATTTTCCAGCCCTGATATAGCCATCCCAATGGGGTGTGTGCTGCATTCTGTGATGGTGGTGATGGTGGTGGTGAAATCAAGGAGGCCTCCACAAGGTAAGGAAACCTTTGGTCCCTTACTTTATTGCTGTATTGTGGCTTCATTGGTGCTAGAAAGTTGGATAGGATCAAAGCACAGAACAACACTTTCGTTGTGGTGGTGCAACAATTAACCCTCCAGAGATACTTAACTGAGGGTGCAGTCCTAACTTGGACTTAGGCCGGCACAGTTTGGCCAGCAAGCTGTGCCACAAGGAGTCAGAGAGGCCAACACACAGATGTGTGCCATCCGCCCTGACTCTGAGAGTGGTCCAAATGCGCTTTATGGTGTCCCTTCCCTCCTTCCTGGCCAAACTTTGCTGGCCTAACTGTGCCAGCCTAACTCCAGGTTAGGATTGCGCCCTGAGGGTGCAATCCCACCCTTGGTGTAGTGCTGACGCCAAGTCACTAGTGCTGACATGGGGGTGCCGAGCGACACTCCCGCATTGGTGCTAGATCTCTCGGACAAACGCTATCAGTAGCATTGGCCTAAGAGTGCTGACAGAGAACCTCCCTTGCGACAGCCAAACTCACCTTTTCTGCCACACACTGCTGCTGGGGAGTTTTAGCGCTGCAGTAAAGAATCAATAGGGCTGCCTTTCTTTTCTCACCTGCAAACAATATTGTGCCATTTTGAAATACAGTAGTGCTGAAAATGGAAGGTGTTATGGATGAGTGAAAAAAGTTCACATAACCAGTTCCCTGTTCCTGTCCGCATTTATTTGAAAGGGAGCACCATGGAGCCACTGAATGTGAACTGTGCTGTCATCTGTTAAATACCGAGTTCAAAGTTTATCTCAGTCACAAACTCATTAGGTGGCCTTAGGCAATCCATTTTCTCTCAGTGCCTTTCCCCGCCTCTGTTTGGGGATAATTATATTGCAAGATTTACTCAGACTATAATTCTAGGCAGACTTGCCTGGGAGTAAGCCATGCTGAACCTAACAGGACTTACTGATGAGTAGCTATGCATAGCACAGCATTTGGGAATCGTCATGGCTCTTGTTCTGAGAGGCTCTTCACCAATTTCTGGATCTGTTAGTCTACTTAAGAAGAACATTGGCATAAGTTTATTTCTACTGTTTTTATAGTCAATTTTACATCATTCAGGGCATAATCCTAACCTGGAGTTAGGCTGGCACAGTTAGGCCAGCAAAGTTTGGCCTGCACGAGGGACAACATAAAGTATGTTTGGTCCACTCAGTCAGAGAGGCCAGCACACAGAAGTGCGCCATCCTCCCTGACTCCGGGAGTGGTCCAAACACACTTTACGGTGGCCCTTGTGCCGGCCAAACTTCACTGGCCTAACTGTGCCAGCCTAACTCCAAATTAGAATTGCACTCTCAAACAAATAGTTTATGGTGATGTTTATCTTGTTGTTCATTATGTGTGGATTTCTTATGGAAGACTTGGGATAAAGGTTTTAAAATAAGGAATATGCACCTCTTTCAGTATTTAAACTTTCTGTTCCTGTAGCAAAAAAAGAAAAAAGGCTCACAAAGCCAAAGTTCGTGCCAGGTGCCTAGAGAGTAGCTTATTGCATGAAAAGGGAATCTGGAGTGGGGGGGAAGAGAGAGAAAGTTGTATGGATTTTTGCACAATAATCTCTGACAGTCCCAGCCTTTTGTAGACTGTGCCACATGCGCTGATCCCTCTAATCTCCCAGTCAGCTGTTTGAAAATCTAAAAGTATTCCTAACAGCCTAGATACAGGCTATTAACAGAACAGTCTCTTAATACTACTAATGTAAAAGTATATTCTGGTACAAACGTAAGTACTTGATAATTTCATCCATTTCAATCATAGTCAATTTAAAGACAGTGGTTTTCATCATCCTGAGAGTTATGTGCGATGTGAGCTTCAAAGCAGTTGCAAAAGTAATCCAAATAATAATCCAAATCCATCAAAAGACGAATAAATGGCTTCAAGGGTACAGTGACCTGTAATACTGGCTCAGTTTGGCTGCAGTCCTACACATTTATTTGGGAGTATGTCCCATTAAACTTAATGGAACCTACTTCTGGGTAGACACACATAGGATTTCACTTTTTGCATCTGGCCTTAACTAGGTGAGCTTTAGCCTCAGAAGGAATGATAATTGAACAATCTGTGCAGCGTAGCAGATTGTGTAGTTGGTTGGCTAAACCAGAACTAGCAAGAAGTTGTACATATGTGAAGCTGCCTTGTCTTGAATTAGACCTTTGGTCCGTATTTATTTGGGGATGTTTATACTACCTTTTCATTCCTAAAAGAACATTCAACTTGGCAATCAGTATTAAAATATGTCAGAATTTCAATAAAAAAATAAAGCATTAACAGGAGTTAAATTAAAATGCAAGAGAAATACAAAAGGGGAACATTCTTTAAAAAATCAAAAAGAAAGGAAACCAAAAGCTTGCCTAAACAAGTATTTTAAAAGCAATGGAAAATGATCTAGGAAGGGAGAATATATTTCTTGAGGCAAGGAGTTCCATAGTCTGGTTTGTTGCTACAGAGAAGGTCCATTTTCACCAATTACAACTGGGTCAGTGATGGGACACACAAAGATCTTCATACCACAAGGACAGCTGAAAACACAAAATGGTAGAGGGGACTACTTTTTATTTATGTATTTCTTGCTTTTGTGAAAAAAAAATTCAAAGTGCCTTAAATTCAATATTAGAATAAGTAAATTAGACAAAAATAAGATTTAGTTAACATAGCCCCAACATCACTATAGTATTAAAAGGAATGCAGTTCCTAAAATCAGCAGATTTCTGGCTTGTGATGTGACTCTTCCCTGCCTCGCTAGTGATAGGATAAGAAATACAAGCTAAAGTCACCCTTAATTACCTGCACTGTCACCATCAAAGGCTTGAAATGGCAGTTGGTTGCTATGAACAAGTATACAAAAGCACATTGTGCGGGATGGAGTGATGGAACTGCTGAAGCAAGCGATTGCGCTAGAATTAATTGTGTAATTGTCATGATTTGTGTGTACAGTACAGGCACTTTAAAAAGATAGTTTTAATCTGCATTTTTGTCTACACAAGTTCATGAATCCACATGCAGTCCTCTTGAAAACCAGTAAATCTGAACAGTCAAGCAAGTCTTTCTAAAGTTATATTTCTTGTGTGTGTTGGGGAAAGCATGGGAGAAAAGAGGTGAGGACTATTAATCAAAATTAGCAGTATATTAGTTGCACATGGACTCTAACGTATTTCTATATTCAGTAAATACCAAGCCACAGGTAACCTGTTTTCTTGCCTGGATGTTTAAAATATAGATAGATTTCAAAGGGGTAGCCCATATTAATGTGTTGTAACAAAAACAACAAAGTATGAACTGATTTATTGTGGCATACAGTATATGAAAGGGATGTGGTGGCACTGCAGGTTAAACTGCTGAGCTGAGCTTGTTGACCAGAAGATTGGCAGTTCGAGACCACGCAACGGAGTGAGCTCCTGTTGCTTGTCCCAGCTCCTGCCCACCTAGAAGTTCGAAAGCACCTAAAAATGCGAGTAGATAAATAGGTACCACTTTGGTGGGAAGGTAACGGCGTTCCATGTGTTATGTCATATAGTCATGCCAGCCACATGACCACAGAAACCTATCCTTGGACAAACGCCAGCTCTTCTGCTTAGAAATGGAGAAGAGCACTGCCCCCTACAGCCGGTCATGACTAGACCATTCAGTCGTGGGGAGACCTTTACCTTTTTACAGTATATGATGCCACAGTATATGTGCAAAAAAGTATATGTACAGTATTGTGGCACACAATATATGTACAGTACATGTAATGTGCAAAAACTTCTAAAATACAGGAAATTCTTGAAATAATGTTGTTAGTAGTTTACAACATATATGTGTGAGAGAGGCTTATGAAACTTATGGTGGCAGATCTAGGCAAATGGAATCACTGAATTATGCAGGCTAATAACATGACATTTTCACTTCCTCCCAGACGTTTTGATCAGTAAGATCAGGATTTAACTTAAGCCAAGATTTTACTTAAGGATTTTACTTAAGTAGTTGGCTTTCACTCGGGAACCTTTTTGTAATGTTGAAGCTTTCCACCATGTGTAAAATATGCAGCAACAAAAAGTTTTGTCTGTGGGCGTGTTTAGTGTCTTCCCCTTAGCTCTGGATAACCACACCCAGGCCCCAGGAATTTGGGGTAAAAAAAAGAAGGTTTCTAGGTCATAGAAAGCAATTTTAAGCAGGCTCAAATTTCCCTGCAGCTCTCATTTTCAAAATTAACTATAAAACGTGTTTTGTTTCCATTCGGGTTGTGGAAACGGTATGCTGGCATTGGTACTACTCACTGTGGAATCTCAAGATTCCACAAGTTTGCGGATGACACAAAACTTTTCCGAGTGGTGAAGACCAGAGGGGATTGTGAAGAGCTCCAGAAGGATCTCTCCAAGTTGGGGGAATGGGCAGCCAAATGGCAGATGTGTTTCAACGTAGACAAGTGTAAAGTGATGCATATTGGGGCAAAAAACCAAAACTTCACCTATAGGCTTATGGGTTCTGAGCTGTCTGTGACAGCTCAAGAGAGAGATCTTGGGGTGCTGGTGGACAATTCAATGAAGGTATCGACCCAGTGTGCGGCAGCAATTAAGAAGGCCAATTCCATGCTTGGGGTAATTAAAAAAGGGGTTGAGAATAAAACAGCCAATATTATCATGCCATTGTACAAATCTATGGTCAGGCCGCACCTGGAATATTGTGTGCAGTACTGGTCGCCGCACCTCAAAAAGGACATAGTGGAGCTGGAAAAGGTGCAGAAGAGAGCAACGAAAATGATTACGGGGCTGGGGCACCTCCCTTATGAAGAAAGACTGCAGCATTTGGGGCTCTTTAGCCTAGAAAAAAGGCGCCTGAGGGGGGACATGATCGAGACATACAAAATTATGCACGGAAGGGACAGAGTCAATAGAGGGATGTTCAGAGACGTCATCCGGGCACGCCAGGAACCGGAATGCCCGGATGATTGACAGCCCTCTGCCCCTATGGCGGAGGGCAGCCACGCCTTCCTGCGCCTCACAGCGCCCGAATCGCTCCATTTCAGAGCGATTAGGGATGCAAGGGAGGGAGGGTGGGCCCAAGAGCAGCTCGCCCGTCCTTGGGAGAGGCGGCGCAGCCCAGGCCCGTCCACAGAACTGGCGGAATGGCATACCGGGCCGTTCCGCCAGGATGACACCACTGGGGATGTTCTTTTCCTTCTCTCAAAACTCCAGAACCAGGGGGCATCGGCTAAAACTGAGGGTTGGGAAAACAGATAAAAGGAAGTACTTTTTTACCTAGCAGGTAGTTAATCTGTTGAACTCTTTGCCACAGGAGGTGGTGATGGGATCTGGTCTAGATGCCTTTAAGAGGGGATTGGACAGATTTCTGGAAGAAAAGTCCATCATGGGCTATAGGCCATGATGGATTGTGCAACCTCCTTACATTAGTAGTAGGCTACTTCAGAGTATTGGGTGCAAGGGAGTGGCAACAGGATGCAAGCATCTTGTTGTCTCATGCCTCCCTGGGGCACCTGGTGGGCCGCTGTGAGATACAGGAAGCTGGACTAGATGGTCCTTTGGCCTGATCCAGCAGGGCTCTTTTTATGTTCTTAGGTTCTTAATGGGAACCTTAGAGTTTCTAAGCTGGGGATCTTGGATAAGTGCATGGGCATGTATAATTCCCATAAGGGAGCTTGCATGGGAGGCTGTATTACTTAAAAATTCCTACCAAGGGATTTTAAACACAACATCCTAATTAACCTAAGAATAGGTAAAGGTAAAGGTTTCCCCACGACCGACCGAATGGTCAAGTCGTGACTGACTGTAGGGGGCAGTACTCATCTCTGTTTCTAAGCCTGTAGAGCCGGCATTTGTCCAAGGACAAGCTTCTGTGGTCATGTGGCTGGCATGACTATATGCCATAGTGCACGGAACTCCATTACCTTCCCACCAAAGTGGTCCCTATTTATCTACTTGCATTTTAACGTGCTTTCGAACTGCTAGGTTGGCAGGAGCTGGGACAAGCAATGGGAGCTCACTCCGTTGTGTGGTCTTGAACTCCCAACCTGCTGGTCAGAAAGCTCAGTAGAACAGCAGTTTAACCCACAGCGCCACCACATCCCTAAGAATACAGTTTGGCAAATTTGTAAGGACAACACAACAGAGCTAAAGAAACATTATCAAGAGCAGTATACATAACTGCTTTTTAAAAGCAATACATTGCACACCAAACCGTTCATAAGGATTACTTTTACTTTCTGCCAAATAGCATGTTTCAGAATATTCAAGCATTTCTCTACCAAAGTCACTGTCACCTCCACAGCTCACCCCATGCCTTTCTGCTTCAATCCCTTATTCAATATGCAGTTAGATGCCATCTAGTGCCAAAGGAATGAACTGCAAAAAGTTACTGAGTTGCTGCAAGTCATTTAAATTCTGAAACTGGGGCCACACCAGCATTCTTCTTCCTATTTATGTTTTCTTTTAGCCTCTCTTGGTCCTGGAACATTACTGTGCTTTCTTAGCAGGCTTGTAGGCAAGGAGTAATTTTGGAGCAAGAGCTTCAGCTTTTCAAGTCTGTGAAATGTTCTTACTGATGATCAGACCTACCGGTACTAGCTAAGAGTGCTGTATGAATCCTGCCTGGTAAGCATATGGTTTAGGGTGCAATCCTAACCTGGAATTAGGCTGGCACAGTTAAGCCAGCAAAGTTTGGCCAGCACAAGGGACACTGTAAAGTATATTTGAACTATGCTTGGAGTCAGAGAGGCCAACACACAGACATGCACCATCCTCCTTGACTCTGAGAGTGGTCCAAACGCGCTTTACGGTGGCCCTTGTGCCAGCCAAACTTTGCTGGCCTAACTGTACCAGCCTAAGTCCAGGTTAGGATTGCACCCTTAATGAGGTTGGACCCTATTGCCCATAAAAGTGAGACCTGCTGAAAATACTTGCTAAATGACCAAACAAAAATGCTACATCTGCATGTGTTTTAACAGGATGCATATAACCTTCTCAATGCTGCTGATTAAGCCATTGCTAATAACATGGCTAAGGGATGTGGTGGCACAGCAGGTTAATTCGCTGTTGCTGGGCTTTCCAACCTGAAGGTTGGGAGTTCAAGACTGTGTGATGGAGTGAGCTCCCGTTGCTTGTCCCAGCTCCTGCCAACTTAGCAGTTCGAAAGCACCTAAATGCAAGTAGATAGAGACCACTTCGGTGGGAAGGTAACAGCGTTCTGTACGCTATGGCATATAGTCATGCTGGCCACATGACCACGGAAGCTTGTCCTTGGACAAAACGCCGGCTCTACAGGTTTTGAAACGGAGATGAACACCGCCCCCTACAGTCGGTCACGACTAGACCATTCGGTCATGGGGAAACCTTTACCTTTAATAACATGGCTGCAAGTGCCAATTCAAAAACTGGCAACCTTGCTTACCCTGTAGATCTTACCCTTGTAGATCTTACCAGGATGAGAGGCAGACTCCATGAGACGTTTCCAGGACATACCCTCTGAAATATATTTGATGCCTTTAATCTGCTGCTGTGGTCTCATGATATTTGACTATCTGAAAAAGAACGAGATTGCAACTGCAGATTTTTGCTTGAGACGCTTAAAAGGAATGCCTTAAGGGCCATGTCACAATGAATAAAAAATGGCTTGACATTATCAATCAATCACTAGTATTTATATACCGCTTTTCAACATAAAGTTTGCAAAGCAGTTTACAGGCAAATAATAACATTAAAGTTAAATGGCTGCCTGTCCCAAAAGGGCTCACAATCTAAAAGAATGGAGAACACCACCAGCAACAGCCACGAGAAAGACACTGTGATGGGGTGAAGAGGGACAATTGCTCTCCCCCTGCTAAATATAAGAGGACACCACTTGAAAAAGTGCCTCTTGCCCAGTTAGCAGGGACAAAGGTAGGGGTTCTTTAGCACATTCCTGTACTGCAGTTCTGCTCTTACCTACATGTCCTTCTGCACTATTTTAATTAGAAAAAAATGCTTCCATTGAAAGTTAGTGGAAACATTGATTGCAGTGGTACATGAAGAAGGAGGAGCATAATCAGGATCAAAACAACCACAATGGGGACAAAATGCTAAAACACACACACCCTATTCCCAGCAATGGTTTCTCACCATTTTGGGTGCCCTCCCCAGCTATTGTAAAATGGAAAAGAAAAATAAAACCCCAAGCCAAACTAATGCATTGATCATGTCATTTGGCCCTAAGGTTGTAATCTTGTCCATATTTACTTGGAAGTAAGTTCTGTTAAACTCAGGGGATTTCCAAATAAACATGAATGGAACTGGGGATTTCCAAATAAACACGCATAGATGTCTTAGATAGACTGCTATTTTGTTAAGCAGCTAGATTATATGCATGTTTATTTGTTCTATGCAGTCATTCCTATTCACAGTTAAATCTTGAGATTCCTCTCCTAATATATACATGGATTTCAAGAAGGTGTCTTGCCAAACTGGGGAATAGAGACAGCCTCAGAGATTACTTCTTTGTTGTATAAATCCTCCGTTATTCATTCAAACGGTCATTTAATCTGCATCTTCTCTATAGATTTGCTCCTGTCAGCCATATTAATCATTTTAATACTCAATTATACATTTATTAATCTAGCTTGCCTGCTTCCATTTCATTGCAGTAATAACATTTTGTATGTTAATCATTTCAGAGGGAGGGGTGACCGGACGTCTTAGATAGATTGCTATTTTGTTAAGCAGCTAGATGAGTTGTCATATTAATCAATATTATCTCAGTAATTTAATACTGCTTTTGTAGCGATTCCAGATTTCCTCAGCATTTTCACTATCTAATTATTGCCAGCTAATAGTGTGCTGCTAAGCAACACATATAATATGCATATAACTGTGAGTTATCAACATTTTATAGTGAGGCCTTTTAACTTGAGAGTTCTGTTAATGTGGTGTGTATAGCATGATTGTATGCATATATACTGAGAAGCCCTACTCCAAGGTGAGTATGCATAATAAGATTTCAGCCGTAGCCTCAGCAGAGGGTTAAATTCCTTCATGCATTTGCATTAAGTAAATATTATACAGTATCGTCTTAGCATCTGTAGTGTAGAATGGATAGGACCAGGGGTGTAGCTAATGAAAGTGTAGCCTGGAACAGAGGGCAAAATGATGCCTGGAAGTGGCATCACAATTGTATTTTTGTTTTCTTGGGGAGTTTGGCCATAACTTTTAATAGAATGAAGATATTACTCTCCAGTTTGTTGCATTGCATTATTCATGAAATTCTTCATTGACTGATATATATAACATGACAGCATTATTCCTACAAATCACGATTTTAACAAACTGCTATCTTGTTTTTTCGTTGTCTTGTTTTTTGGCCATAGCTTTTGATAGAATAAAGATATTACACTCTGGTTTGTTTAATTGCATTCTGCATTAAATTACATTTCCAATGACATGATAGTATTATTTGTAATTACCACGGTTTTCACAATTTTGGCCTCTAGTATCAAGCTCAGCTTGTTGTCCACCTAAAGCTTGTTGCCAAGTGCAATTGCACTCCCCTGCACCATTGTGATAGCTGTGCCCCTGGGATAGGGCATTTCTGTTGAAGGGCATTGCTAAAATTCCAGGAAATTTTTATTTTTCTCTTTCACCACTTTTATTGACTGGAATTGTGTTTCCATTTTCATAATGGAATTTCATGGCGAACTGTATTCATACTGTATTTCATGGCAAACATAATTGCATTTCTGAAGATAGTTCAACCTCATGTTAAATGATGAACACTGAAAGCAGCAACCACAATATTCAATTTGATTGTATGAACCTACAGCCATTAATTGAATGCGCAATGTAGGATTAAGGCATTATGAACTTGGAGGGATCTTAGTAAAATGGAGGAGTGTGTGCTTTGTATGCCAAAGAATCTGAAATTCATTTCCTTGTATCTCCAGGTTAAAAAAGACTCAGGTAGCAGCAGGGGTAGCCCTAGGTGGCTGCCAAGTAGTGGCCTCCTTGAACCCATCACCAAATTCTGCTTTTGTTCCCCCAAATTCCATTGCCTATCCCAGAGTTATTCAAGCTGTGGGTCAGGACCCACTTGGTGGGTTGCAACCTGATGTCAGATGGTGAAAGCTGGGAGCAGCCATCTTGGAAACTGCAGACCTTACTCTTATTATATTCCTTTTGTGTTAACAGTGAATTTTCAAGTGAGGTGTTGTTGTTTTTAATTGTTTTTAGTTCAATGCTTTTACATCATATTTTGTCATCCTCTTGCTTTCTGTCAGAGATGTTTCACGGTTGTACAATTGCTCCAGTCCAAGAATGCCAGTTTGCATTCCAGGAATGTCATTTTCTTATGTTACAATGATGGCACTTCCTGTTTTATGTCACTCCCTGCCACAACATCACTTCCAGGTTAAGGACATCACTTCCAGTGGGTCCTAACAGTGCCTTTCTAAAAAGTGGGTCCCTGTCTAAAAACTTTGAATACCACTGTCCTATCCTGTATACAGTGGTGTCATTCAAATGATTTAGGAACAGGAACTCACTTTTGATTGGCACTTGTCGGGAACCTGGAACCAGCCACGGAGCCCGTTAGGATCCGGAACGCCCGTTCTGGTCCGTTCCCCCTGAATGACATCACTGCCTGTATAGTATGTGCAGTGAGCACTCCAGTGCTTGCTATTCCAGAGCAAGCAAATGCACACGCGCATGCACGCGCATGCACGCACGCACGCGCACACGCACACACACACACACACCAATCACCTTAAATGTCCTGCTCTTGCTCCACTGCTGTTATTTTTTCTAAAGTGGTTGGCTAAAAGAATGCTGGGAGTGAAGTGAGGAGGTAAGCCCTCAACATTCTCCTCTTGTTCCTTCTGAACTTGTAGCCACCAGGCAGCCTGAGGTGAAGGATTCAACCAGTCTCTGTAACTGTGAAAGCCCTCTTCCCAATCTATTGGAGAACCACTGTAGCCAAAGCCAAACAGGATAGGTGGATCAATAGCCTAAGGGCACAATCCTAACCAACCTTCCAGCACTGACATAGCTGTTCCAATGGGGCATGTTCTGCAGTGGAGTAGTAGTCACGGAGGCCTGCTCAAGGTAAGGGAATGTTTGTTCCCTTACCTCGGAGTTGCATTGACCTTATCCCTGTGCTGGAAAGTTGGTTAGGATTGCCCCCTAAATCAGGTTTTGAAGACGCCTTTTAGAATAAAACACATTTGGTCTTTCTTCATGTTGCCAAACTTTTGATTTATTATACATACGCACTCTTTCAGCTTTCGTTCTATTCTGCAACTTAAATTGTCTTTCTTGTTGTTCTCTCTTTGATGTGGGATGCAAAGGCACAATGAATTATTTGGCTAATCTTCAGATAATTCCTATAAACATTCAAAAACAGTGTTTTAAAAAATTTCTCCTGTATTGGATATTCCAATATGTAGGGACACTGTACTAGTTTAACCTCTTGTGTGGCTAGAGAAGATGGCAATGAAAGGGTATGGTTTTCACATGGTGGTATCCTCCAACCTCTGATTTATTTCACTGCTCCTATATGCCCATGTGTAATACAAACACTTAACAGTCCCTTTTCTTCAACTCTCACTACTTACTAAGACACCATATAGAGGGTCCATACTTGCTATCCTTTCTCCTTGTAATTGGCATATGTGTTCAGGTGGAAATGCTGAAGGAGATAAATATCTGGCCCTTACTATCCATATACAGAGGATATATATACTCTGTGCCAGTTTCCCACAATCTGCACTGCACAGGCACATTGCAACACCAGCATGAGCCCATCAAAGCTCATGAAAGTTTTAATCCTACTGTAAATAATGCATTTGGGGCACACAACCCATATCCAAAATGTGGTATGGACAAAATCCCCATATCTCTCTGCTGTGGTTCTTATCCAGGTCTCACATTCTTGCACGTGCTGTTTACAAAAAAACAGAGGAAAACTAATGTAATCTGTAAATTTCATATAACTTTATCTCAAAGCTGCTTTCCAGTGTACGTTATGTATGTTATATCCAGTATGTTGATCTTTAAACAACATACTTTCTTTTAAAATGGGTTAAGTAAAATACACTGAAACTATCAGAGTAACTCCCCTGTTTTGGCTAAGTAGAAAGTGGAAGTAAGTTTGAAAACTAGGCATGCACAATTGCACAGACTTGTAGGGCTATTTGTAACAATGCCAGCATGCTAGCACCCTTTGACATATGAAATGGAAGACCCTTTCACTTCAATGGAAACCCCTATTTACTTTGCAAGCTTGTCACCAACCAGGGGGTACATTATCCTCTTAATGCAGTTGTGTAACTTCCATTAACATTGATTGAAATTGCATGGACTTGCTGAGAGAATCTGTATCTTTTGTTAAAATGGAAGCTCCATTGTGACTGAGTTTGCTATGACACTAACAATAATGCCATTACTATGTTTTATTTTAACATGGTTAAATTATTGCATTGTTAAAACATTGTTAAATAAATTTTAATTATTGTTTTGGCTACTGCCTCCTTTGTACTTTACTTTTTAATTTAAAAAAATCAACATGTAAAACCACTCTCTTCCCTGAAACCCTGAAAAGGTAGATACCATCCTTTAACCAAAAAAAAGAGGGAGAGAGAGAGAGTGGAACACTCTCATTATGGAAAACCGGCCTACTTTTCATTGAATGAAATAATTTGAGGAGGCAAATATACTTACAATTCTCTATGCAAAAATAGGATTATTCATCTATCACCCTCTCTTTTGGGAAGAGTACATGTAGTGGTTAAAACAGATTTAAGAAGACATATGGATTCTGTTTCTCTCTGCAACATTTTTGCTGTGTTTTTAGCCAAATTTGTTGCAGCATGGTATTTGATTCTAAACACTGAAAAACATTTCAGTATACCCTTGTGGGCCATTTTCATGTGCCACTTAACTTTTGTATTTTGCATGTCTGCAATTTGATTGTAAATTCCTACTTTGGCTAGAATGTAACCCAGTTTTAAAATGCTGTGATACAGAGCCACCATTCTTTCTGCAGTTTCTACTACTAAATGATATATTCCAGATTAAAAGATGTTCTTTTGAAAATGATCTTTGTGTTTTATTAGATTTAGGGCACAATCCTAACCAACTTTCCAGAACGAGGTAAGGGCAATGCAGCCCCAAGGTAAGGGAGCAAACATTTCTGCTAACTGGGCAAGAGGCACTTTTTCAATGGTGTTCCTCTTATATTTAACAAGGGAAGAGTAACAGTCCCTCTTCACCCCAGCACAGTGTCCTTTCTAGTGGCTGCTGCTGCTGGTGTTCTGCATTTTTTTAGATTGTGAACCCTTTTGGGACAGGGAGCCATTTAACTTTAACTTTTTTTTTGCCTATACACCGCTTTGTGAACTTTCTGTTGAAAAGCGGTATATAAATAGTGACTGCCCCCAGGTGCAGGATGAAGCACATGCCCCATTGGCACAGCTGTGTCACTGCTGGAAAGTTGGTTAGGATTGCGCCATTGGCTGGAAAGCAGAATGCCATCAATAAACCCCAGGAAAATTACCAGGAAAAATAAAATAAAGCTTACACAGAGCGTATCCAGCAAGTTACAGGTTAAGAGACGGTGAAAGGGAAGCAAGTCCACTAATTGTGTGTAGAGGAAGAGACAATATATGCCAGCATATAGTCGATCTTCTGTCCTGAAATATTTGTAACAAAAGAGAATAATCTCAATCTCTGTTTTATTGTGTCAGTAATTTTTTTTCAAAGCACTAGTCTATCACCGTCGCATCTACACCCCATTACATGTAAATTGGTCTATTTTGTATTGGATGGTGGTCCTCCCCCCACCATTAGTTAAAAAAAACCTTGCAACATTCTTGCATGGTAGGCAGGTAGGTCTACCTTATTCTTATGGTTGATCCAAGCCATTTTACAATCCTTTGCAGGCTTGGGAAAGATGTGAAATAGGGATATGCTCAATTTCTCCATTTGACTCAATGAGGCATAAAAGTTCTCAACTTTGCTTGGATTGTGCCAATTTTAATATATTTGCTACCAGATAACTGAACCTGCTATAAGAGTACAATCAGTCACTGTTATGTCTCTCAGCCCCTATACTAACTTACCTCATAGGGTTGGCAGGAGGATCCAGTGAGAGGAATGAGACCTATGCATGTTGCATCTTTACCTCCTTGGAGAAAGGGTACAATATGAAGGTAATATATAGGTAACAATAAACCTGGGCAATGCTGTCACTGTGGTCCATTTACACCTCCCAGATCCAGTGGTGGGATTCAAATGAATTAACAACCGGTTCTATGACGTCATAGCCGGAGCCAAAAAAAACCCCGAAGCCAGCCGAGGTAAGCAAGTGGGCGGAACCGGCCATTTAACAACCGGTTCTATAGAACCTGGGCGAACCCCCTGAATCCCACCACTACCCAGATCCACATCCCATGGTTTTATCTTTAGGATGGCACCTGCTCCCTTGTTTTGTATTTATGTTGTTGGAGCCCAGAGGCTATAGTCTGGATCAGGCCTTCTATTCTTGCATATTTCTAACCAGCTCAGACTCCTTATTAGATACTACATCTGGCAACACCATAAAGGTAATCTAATTTTTCCAAAGCGTTCCCTGAAAAGGTAGATACCATCCTTTAAATAAATAAAAAAGTCAGCATTCTGCCTCTCTAATGATAGAGAAACCACACTATTTGTTAATTGCATATGAAATGATTTGCATTTTGTCTATTGAGAATCTTTTTTACCACCTAGGGTGCACTCCAGAGGGAATATACGGAAAGGTTCACAAGTGCTTTGCATATCTTGAGCCAGATTTTTCTCCCAGCAAAAGCAGGGAGAAAAATCTCTCTTCTCTTGTCATCGGGCTGCCAGCCAGCTCTAGTCATATCAGGACTTCTGCTTTTGCGGTAGCAGTGCTTTCGTTTCCTATTTTGAAATTCGTGGGCATTTTTTAAACTCGTTGGAAATACCTAATCGTGCTTGCAAGGGGGATTCCTCTCCGTCGTGGGTCTGCGAGTAAAAAGTTGGCAGCGAGCCTTGCGTCGCTGTGGTCTGATGTCGACGCCCAACCGTGTATTTTGGGGCAGGTGAAGCGCCGGCTACCCAGTGCCTTGACGCTGCCGCTCGACTTGGACTTTGAACAAGTGCCGGGGGCCGGTGGAACAGGTTTCCACCCCTCGCCGCCACTTGGGGATTGCGTCAAGGCTGGGAAGGAGGATCCTCCTGGAAATAAATTAACTTACCAGAAAAGAGACCGGGGGAGCCGCCCGCCCGCCTCGCCTCGCCTCCCTCCTCCCCGCTCTGTTTTGAAATGGGATCCAGCCGCTGCCTTTGGCCAGGGGTTAATCGCCCGCTGCCCGGCTCCGCTCCGCACCAGCAGCAGCAGGAAGACCGCAGAGCGCCGCGCTCCGTGCCCGGGCGGCGGAGCTGGCCCCGCGCGTGAGCCTTGGAGGCAGCTGCGAGACCCCGGGGGGGGGGGGCGCCATCATCTCCGGCCGGCCGGAGCGAGCCCACCAGCGTGCGGGCGAGGAGAGGGAGGCCCCACCGCGCCCCTCCTTCCTTCCTTCCTTCCAGCCCCGGCGGGGACGCGGCGCGCAGAGTCGCCTGCGGCTGCGGGGCGAGCGAGATGCGATGCCGGCGCGCCCGGGCGAGCGAGGCGGGCTGCTCCTGAGCCCGGGGACATGCGGCTGCTGCTGCTGCTGCGCCTGCGGCCACGGCCAGGTGAGCGGGGCAGGCAGGGGGGTCGGGAAGGCGAGCGGCGCGGCCGCCTAGCGGGGAAGCGGGGCGGCAGGGGCGCCCCTGCTCGCTCGAGGACGCTGCTGCTGCCGCCAGCCGGGCAGCCTGACCTGCCGTGCCCGGGAGCCCCCCTCTCCCCTAGGAGGCGGCGCAAGCTGTTGCCACCCACCCAGGCAGCGGCGCGGAGCAGTGCCGGCAGCGGCAGGATCCCACCCCCCGTCCGGGCACGGCGGGCCTCTGCCCTCCGAGGCGCAGCTGAGCTGGCGGCGGGGTCCCCCGAGGAGGGCGTCCATCTGCTCAGGAGTCTGCTGGGGAAATGGCTTTCTCCAACTTTGTCGGTCCTTGGGGGTGGTGGTGAGGCTGGGCTGGGTCCAGCCGGAGGGGAGCCGCTTGAAAAACAGCAGCTGAGGTCTAAGCACTCCCTGCCACCGCCTGCTCGCTCGCTCCTGTGTGTAAGAATGGGTGGGGGTGGGGTGCTGGGCTTTCTGGTGCGACGAGTGCCTTCTTGAGAACAGTGGCCAGTCTATGGCAGCAGTGCTGATTCACACATGCGTGTTTATCCCGTGAAACCTCATCGTTTGACCATCCTGATCCAGTGTGTGAACTCTCTGCATTGAAGCGAAATGTATAGGAGTTGGCATTGGTATGAAAAATTCTGTTTATGGGGACGGATCCAGAAGGTAAACAGTATTGACACACATGCAAGCCATCTCGTTATGGTGAATTTGCATGTGTGACCTTATGCCCACTGAACAGTGGCTTAAAGGCTGGTGAACCTATTGGAGTGACTGTTTAGGCATGGACTGATTTTAGAAGATTAGCAGCTGTCTGCCTTTACAAATGTATTTAATTGCTTTTTTTCTGATACAAGGATGGTGGTCCAGGAAAAGTAGATTATTGTCATAATTCAAGTAAATTGACTTCTCGTAAGACATACAAACTGGTCTAGCATCGTAAGTACTGTACAAACTAGTTCATCTTGTAACTTGAGCAGTCATAAGCAGCAGCCAACTTCTTCAGAAGACTGAAGCAATCGGTGCGGTTACATATTTATGAGAAAATAGCCATTTGGGGACCAGCTTGTATACATATAAGAAAGTGTCCCCTTGTGTGTGGTACAGAATTATTTGCTATGAACAAGGGGACTTTGGTTGTGGTGGAGATTACGCAGCGTCTCTTTCAAAAATTACAATAACTTGATTTTTTCCTTTTGATTTTCTTAAAGGATTGTGTCTTAGTTCAGCCCTGTGTAGACTATGAGCTGGACTTCAGAATCAGAGCTGTATAACTCTGTCGCAGAAACATCAGCTCCCAAGTGTGCCTTATGCATGCATGTGGCGTGTGAGTTTTCTGCGGCATTCCTGTTTAAGCAGCAGTTTCCCAGTGTCTTTTTTGTCCCCTTGGAGAAAAATTTAAGAGGTTATATAGGATGGAGTTATTTGTTGCTCCTAAAGTCTCATCTCTACACAGGAATCAGGAAAATGGTGAAGCTTAAAGGAGAATGACTACCGTTCTCCACTCTGCCAGAGTTCTGTTCCATACTGTAATTTTAGTTTTCAATAACTAAATCGCCTGCTTGAAGTCTGATATTTAAAGGCTGCAGTCCTATACACATTTTACTGGGTGAAAATTCCATTGAACTCACTGGGACATAATTCTGAGTAGTCATGCATAGGACTGTGCTGAATGTTCCATTTTTTTCCAGTGAAGGTTAGCTCCAGATAAATATTCTTAGGATTGCAGATTTTCTTTCTTAAGACCATCTTAAACTGTTTTTTTTTAACTCAAATTAACAGAGAGGGAACATGTTTGGAAGAAAATTTGCATCCTTCTCACTTTGTTTGGGTGAATTGTATGAATGCTGGCTGCTGCAGTTGTGAAGACTGCAAGCAGCAGAGAAGGGAAGTTATGCAAAACTACCTGCTATTTAGGGATGTAATTTAATGTTCTAATAAGTGTCTGGAACAGTTCCTTCTTTTCCGATGGAAAGTTAGCACAAAAGTTTTTTGTTTGTTTGTTTTTCAAAATAGCTCAGAGTAATCTTCTGCTAGAGTATGTTCTGCTAGAGTAATCTTCAGCTGTCAAGGTTAGCAGTGATTTGAGGTTGCAAATTTTAAAAAAATTCCGCAAATTAAAAAAAAAATTGCAGTGAGATTGTGTGGACAAAAGAAACCATCCAGAGAAGTAAAATGTCAAGTGGATAAAAAGACAACTTGCAATCTGGCAGAGCAGATGTGTTCTTAACTAAGGCGGTAATACAATGCCCACTGAATTCATTTCCAAAACTATCATTGGTTTTTAATTGAGCTGGATGACACCCCAAGAATCTCAATCTGAAAGTATTTTGTATCTGAGCACAGCTACGAACCGATTAGTTGAGGAGAGAGAAGATGCAACCACAAACAAATGCAGAGCTCAGGTAGAAAACACAGAACTGGTGACACAATTATGAGCAATGCCAGTTTTGTCAGGGTGGTTGCTGAACAATGAATTCAATGCAGGGAGTTTCCATGATTGTGAATACATGATGGAATTTGCTCTTCATAAAGTCCATTTCTATAATACACTTGATATAATCGGCAAGTACTGTATTCTGAACTTCTGGCAGGCGTGAGCTACTGTGTTTTACCCCCAGTGTACAAATATCCTGTTGCCTTTTGTTCCTTTTACATGCTCTTTTCTTTCTGTATGCAGGCTACTAACAATATTGGATTTCCTTCACACCTTGATCCAAATGCGTTTCTTTGGAAATAAGAGCCCATTGAATTCAATGAGACTTGTTTCCAAATAAGGATGCCCAAAACTGCAACTCTCGTTGTTCGCAGAGTTGAACTGTACATCTTCTAATTTAATTTTTGTAAATAGCTATTATATAAGAAACCAAAAAAAAAAAGTCAATCTTAAATTCCTTTTTCAGTTTTTTTCCGGCTCAGGTGTATTATCAAGACAAACTATAATGGTGTTTCATTCTTTGTATTGTGATATATGGCTTGTTTGTTACCAGTGAAAAAGTGTAACCTTGTAAGCATGGAGCCTTACAATGAGAACTGCATGCGAGTAACAGATGTTTTCTAAAGTTCTCATCTACAGGGGCATCACAGTAGCCAATGGTACAAATGGATCCTCCGTTTTGTTTTGCTAGACCCCTCTTCTTTCTTCATAGCTTTGAACTATCCCACCAATACTACAGCCAGTCCTCATTATCCGCTAGGGTCAGGTTCCTGGAAATCCCCACAGATAGCAAATTTGCACATAACAAACCATTGATCCTATGGGATCAATGGGGTTAGGTGCAAGGGGCACGTTATCTGCCAGCTGAAGAATCCAGCAGAGACCCTCAGGAAGCCAGCAGAGTGCAGCAAGAAGTACCAAAGGGCCTGAATGCTACAGAGACCTTCTAGAGGCTGCAGGGGTCTTCAGAATGGCACCTGCAACCAGCATGGACCCCTTAAACATGGCTGGTCAGTGCTGGTCGCAGGTGCCATTCTGAAGATTCTTGCAGCATTTGAAAAGTCTCTGCATAATGGATAGTGAAGACAGAACATAAGAACATAAGAACATAAGAAGAGACTACAAGATGCTTGCATCCTGTTGCCACTCCCTTGCACCTGGTACCAGTAGCCCATCACCTATGTAAGGGTGTATGACAGAGGCGCAGATAACAAGGAAAGTCGCAATTCTGCCCCTCACAGAAAAGCCTCACAAAGTCGCAGATAAAGAGACTGACTGTTATGTGTATTACAAGTAGACTCTGTACTGCTACTTAGGATACATTTTCTCATCCTACATGTCCATTGCTGCATCTATGTGCTGCTGCTTCAGTGCCATTTCCCCCCTTGTTCTTTCTTCCTCCTGGAATACTCACATGGCCCAACCAATCAGGGATCATGTGATGAATAAGGTGATATCATATTAAGATGTTCCAACATAACGAGGCCATTTCCTTGCCCTCATCTTGCTTGCCCTAAAAAAAAATCTATTGTGTAGGAACTAGGAGATTACTGAAAGTGTCTCCCCTTTCCAAAAAACGAGTAGTTTTGCCTCAGCCCCCTCCCCAATGAACTTTCCTCTTCTGTAGTGCTTTTTGACCTGTGTTCCCAGAAACCCTTGGGCTCATTGGAAGCTTATCAAAAGCACTTTGATAAGAAGATCAATAAAGCCTGGCAATTTTCCCTGGAAGACAAAGTTCTTCACACCATTACTGGCCTTCCATCCCCCCCAAAATGTTGGTGTCATTGTAGATGCAGTCTCTGTTTGCACAGAGCAATGGGCTTGGTTGGGTGCCCCAGATGAGCTCAGAAGGTTGCACCTTACCAGACTCCTAGGTATTATACAAGAGTTTCTCTGTAGACAGATCAATATAGGAACAGTTCCCTAAATGTAGAACACTTGAACAATGCTGATATGATCCAGTCATACGTTCCTAGTGTATCAGTGATAAAGTAGCTATTTGGCCCTAAACCTGAACTTCCTTTGTACTGATTCAGACCATTGGTCTGTTTTGCTCAGTATTGTGTACACAGACTATCAGTCAGAGGCGGATCTACAGGGAGGGCAAAGCTGTAAGTGTTGCAAGAAGCCTTACCATGTCATGTAAATCCCTCCTCTCCCTTGCTGCTGTAGCCAGTAAGCAACGCCAAGATGTTGCTTTTCCCTGTGAGGATTGGCTAAAATGGTGCAGGAGAGGCAGGATTTCCACTGCAAGGTAAGGCTCGCAAAACTTAGAGCTTTCAATCAATCAATCAATCAATCAATCAATCAATCACTAGTATTTATATACTGCTTTTCAACACAAGTTCACAAAGCGGTTTACAGGCAAATAATAATATTAAAGTTAAATGGCTCCCTGTCCCAAAAGGGCTCACAATCTAAAAGGATGGAGAACACCACCAGCAACAGCCACGAGAAAGATACTGTGCTGGGGTGAAGAGGGACAATTGCTCTCCCCCTGCTAAATATAAGAGGACACCACTTTGCCCTCCCTTAGATCTGCCTCTGCTAGCAGTGTACACAAGCAGCATACAGTGACTACAGTGATCCTTAAAGGTCTCAGACAGGGGTCTTCCCCAGCTCTACTTGAAGATGCCAGGGATTAAAATTGGGGACTTCTACATTCAGAGCATTTGCACTCCCAGTGAAGTACAGCCCTATCCTTTCCAAATCTTTTGCCTTGGCTTTTTGCTTTGACATCCTGTGCCTGTGGCTGATTTCAGTACTAATTGGAAGGAACTCAACTCTGATCCTTTAAAAAAACAACAAAAAAAACTATTGCCACTTAGTGATGGCAACTTGACAACTCTGAATGTGAAGAAATGATCCGGTGTCCTCGTATGAACAATGTGAAGCTGTTGATTAAGTTTTATAACTAATGTGGAGTAAGTCTGTCTCTGCTGTACTGAAACACCATTTCAGGAGCAAATAGGTTATTTCATTAAAAGAATTCTTTTTAAGCTTTCTTACCTAGTGATTATGTGCAAAACACTTTCTGATTGCAGGCTTTCAGTAAGTTGTAAAGGGTACTTATGAAGAGTACTTATTTTGATAATGACAGAGATGTAATGTGTGAAAATAGTTTAAACATCTGTGTAGGGAAGATAAGCTGAAAAGTAATTATTTTGGTAAAAGATGTTTGAAAGCCAGCAAGTTGCTTTCTACTGTCACAAATAACAGTAATTTTAAAGCTGTAAATACTCATAAGCAACTGTAAGTAAAACAATTTTGGTAATACATATGTTTGCCGCTCTGGTTCTTGAACAAGAAATTCCAGAGACAGACATTTTATCAAAAACATGAGAGCTGTCTCAACAAGCTAGCAATTCAATTCAAATGCAACAAAAATTCAAGGCACCGTACAACAGTGACAATGACTTGAAAGAAGAGAAATGATTCCCCACTGAGGTCGTGTAATAGAATTCACAATTTCTTGTTTTGAAGAATTCAAAAACCAGCAGATCAATCAATCAATCAATCAATCAATCAATCAATCAATCAATCAATCAATCA
>JAJKFI010000013.1:2102912-2113080 GCA_029204185.1 Lerista edwardsae | reverse complement strand
CACACACACACACACACACACACACACACACACACACACACACACACCCTATGGGAAAAGATTGAAGAGATGTATGGAATCATCTCAGCACACACATTAGTGGGTGTCTGCAGATCCCTTAGTCAACAGTGTCAGCAGTGCATAGCTATCAATGCAGAACAGTTTGAGCACTTGTTTGAGTCTAATTAATTAACTGGGGGCCCACCCCTATCCAACTTTCCAGCACTGATGCAGCCATGCCATGGAATAACTACACAATTTGGTTACCTTTGAGAGAGAAGTCTCAGATAATAAGCGAGACAATTGCCTGAATGAACGGCTTCTAAGACCACAGTCCTAACCAACATTCCAGCACTGACATAGCTGTGCCAATGGGGCATGTGCTGCATCCTGCAGTGGAGTGGCAGTCATGGAGGCCTCCTCAAGATAAGGGAATGTTTGTTCCCTTACCTTCGGCTGCAATGCAGCTGCATTGGTGCTGCAAAGTTGGATAGGATTGGGCACTGGGTCAAGCAACTGCTTCTGTGTACACCATATGCAATACACGTATATCTAATATCATAGATATTGTGGACATGGTGGCGCAGCGGGTTAAACCACTGAGCTGCAAGCTTGTTGACCAGAAGGTTGGCAGTTCGAGACCGCGCAACGGAGTGAGCTCCCTTTACTAGTCCCAGCTCCTGCCAATCTAGCAGTTCGAAAGCACATTAAAATGTGAGTAAATAAATAGGTATCACTTTGGTGGGAAGGTAATGGCGTTCCGTGTGCCTTGGCATATAGTCATGCCGGCCACATGACCACGGAAGCTTGTCCTAGGACAAACACCAGCTCTACAGGCTTAGAAACGGAGATGAGCACCGCCCCCTACAGTCGGTCACAACTAGACTATTCGGTGGTGGGGAAACCTTTACCTTTTTAATATCATAGTATAAGGGCCAAATTCTATCCAACTTCCAGCACTGTTGCAGCCATGCCAGTGGGGCAGTCAAGGAAGCCTCCTCCAAGTAAGGGAATGTTTGTTCCCTTTCCTCAGCACTGCATTGTGGCTGCACCGGCACTGGAAAGTTTGGATAGGATTGGGCCCTCAGTGTGAATTAAAGCATAATAAATTTGACACTATAAATTGCTGTACTGTGTGTTTGTGTGTTTAAAAATCTGCTGTTGCCGTTGCAATGTAGTGGTCTTTTCCCCTGTGCAGGTCTGTGAAAGCTTGATCATAATTTCTCAGACCAATCGTTTTGTCACAGTCTGAGAACCTTTTTAATCAAGGCTTATCTGAGCAAAATGAGTCTGTGGCAGAGATGGACTGATTACATTTACTGTGAAATAATCTGCCAGGAAAGGGTGGGTGTTTTCTGTGGTCGGCATTCTTTTCATAAAGCAATTTCATTTCACCAAGCAAAGCTAACTGTGCTTCGATATTTTTTTTTCCTCCTCAGCCACTTCTGGTCCTTTGAAAAAGCAGTTTCCCCTGTGTCAATTTTAATTGATTTCCATCACATTAGTAGTTTGTTGTCAGCACAGACAAAAGCAGTGTGTGGGGAATTTATATAAAAAAGCGACTCATTGATTTATTGAACAGATGAAATAATTGGAACTTGATATGTTCAGTATAATTTCTTCATGGAGCATTGTCTTCTATTACAATAAGAACCCCCTTTTAGGATAGAGGACTATAAAGCTAAATTATGATACTAGGAAAAGGTCATGTATCCATCTAAGAGTTTGAGCATCTCTGATCCAGCCATGGAGCAAATGATGCAGGTCATATCAGTGGCTACTGGTGAGGGAGCAGTAAATTTGGGACACTTGATTCATCTTGCCACAGACCAATCTTCATCAAGCCGTTTCCCACCTGCTTGAACTTAAAGGTACAGTACAGGGAAAGAGCAAAATGAGCAGATAGAGAAGTGTATCGCTCCTGCCTGGAAAGAAGGCTGTGTGTGTGTGTGTGTGTGTGTGTGTGTGTGTGTGTGTGTACATGTATGCTCTGAGAGAAAGAGAGAGAGAGTAGTGTGCATAAATTTTCTTACTTGAAGCCCTCTGCTCATTTGAAATCAGCACTGTGGCTCCAAGACAAAAAAAGAATATTCCCCAAATACTTTGAGATCCCTGCCAGTAATCTATCTGCAATGGAGTCTTCCTGTGCAGTCTTCCCCTCTCCCATCTGCACACATTCAGGTCAAGGTTAGAGCAGAGACTATGGGTGCTATTGGGAGCCCTGAAAAAACCAGCTTGCTAACAGCATGGAGGAAGCCCAATGCATGTTCAGTTCTGACCTTCAGTCGAACACATGGAAATTGACGTTGCCACTTGGGCCTGCTGCTATGATCCTCTTCTATGTACATACAGGGCGCAATCCTAACCAACTTTCCATCAATGCAAAGGGCAATGCAGCTCCATGGTAAGGAAACAAACATTCCCTTAACTTGAGGAGGCGTCCATGACTACTACTCCACTGCAGAATGAAGATCATGCCCAATTGGCACAGCCATATCAGTGCTGGAAAGTTGGTTAGGATTGCATCCTCAGTCACCCAGGTTTTAGTATCTGAGAAGTTGCCCTATTTCCAGTGAAAGCAGGATTATTTATCTACTTAATATTGCCCTTCAGTTTTTAAAATATGCATTTGCAAAGGCAAAAAAGGAAACAAAAAGCAATGGCAAGAACGCTTTCTTTCTTCCTATCCCTTGTTTAAAAAAAGAAACTAGCAAGAGGAAGTTGTGTAAAAATATGTTGCACAGTGTTGCTGTTTTGCTTGTCAGCCCCACTCAGAAAATTGAAATTGCTGTGTAGGATAATAAGGGGCTATGATTATATTAGGTGGCTACAAAGCCCTCGAACAAGTCTGCACAAAAAGTGCATAGACTGATTGCAGCTCCTTCCCTGCTTCTTCGCAGCCCCAGAGGGAATTATTCAATTATTCAAATAGACCCAGTGTTTTTGACCCTTTCCCACAATTGGTTGTGGGCACATTTAAGACTTTCCCAAACCTGTAAAGAGGTGGTTGTGGAGCATGATTGTGGGCGCAGTCCTAACCTGCACGGGAATAGGCAGGTCAGCTCACCTGGGCTGCATCCTAACAATGATAGGAGCCAGCAGCAGCTCAGCACTGGGCAAGTGGATGAAAGTCCCCCCAAGGTAGGCCCCAGCCAGCAAAATAGCAGGCGCAAATCCACAGGCGCAAATCTAGGAGCCGCCCAAATTGGGGTCACCCAGCCCAGGGTTAGGGGGTTGGAGACAGCCCAACGGCCATCTCCCTTCTCCCCCCACACGCTGCCCTGTTACACCTCCCGCCTGCCTCTGGCACGTCCTTGGCACAGCCCTGCAGCACCAGAGCTAAGCTGACGCTTGACCCATGCAGCTGATGGGCGCAGCACCACCCCTGAGCCAGTGCTTCTGCTTGCACCGGCCCAGCAACTGAATCCGCGGTGCAGCTGTGCCTTACGGCAGTTTTGCAACAGTGCTGATTCAGCGCAGGAGCACTGTGCTGGCACAATGCCAGGTTAGGATTGCGCCCTGTGTCACTTACATCTGCATTGCTTCTTTTCACTCTGGCTTCTAAGAAGTGCCGGATGAAGTCTATGCCAATTTCTCTGCCTGTTGCAACCAACTAACCACAGTTTGTGCTCAGATCCACCTGACTCTTTTATTGGTGTGGATTGCTGAAAGATGAAAGTCTTTTGCCCCAAGGCCCATGAGGGATGAGGAGGTTAGGTTCAAAAAAGTGAGAAAAGAAAAAGTGGGGGGAAGAACTAAGCAGTGAGGTGCAGAGAACTGTACAAGAAAACTGGATACAAGAAAACGGGGACAGAGGTGGGGTACAGAGAGACCCACAGTGCTGCATGCTGTGGGGTTTAGTGTTTGTGAAGTGAGGTGAGAGAATGCCAAGAGACCAGAAGGGTCAGGGAAAAAATACAGGGAAATAACTAAAAATTGGAATTGAGGGAAGGGGGGTTATTGAAATGGAAGAACAGTGATATGTGTGGTGTGTTGGGGAGAGGAAAATGCTTTTAGATGTTTATAACATTTCACTAGAAAACATGGATTCAACTGAAGGCACAATCCTGATGCCAGGCTGGAATAAGCAGACGACATATCCTGGGGCTTGGAGGTGCTGCCACATTATCCAGGGAAAGAGGGAAAAAATTCCTCCTCCCCCAGGTAATGCACAGCAGCCCAGATGGGGATACACAAAGTGATTTCGGTGGCACAACTTAAAGCAGCCGAATCGGGGCCGCCTGAGTGGGTGATGAGGTTAGGATCTGGCCCAAAGGCTGGATTCTGGCTCCTCCCCTCTCCCCGGGCTGGGCCGCACATGGACCTGCCCGTTTCCCTCCTCCCCCCACCCTGTTCTGCCTTTTCCCCACCCCATTATACCTCCTGCTGCCCTCCTGAGTCCCTGTGCCAGCCTAAGAAGACCAGCCTTGCCTCTGGGCCTGGGTGATGGGGCAGTGAGGCCAGCGCACATCTGTGCCCTGGCCTAACTCTTTCAAAACTTTCGTGAACTCACTTTACGGTGCATTTGCAACAGTTGAAGGCCAGCACAAGGGATTTGCGCCAGCCTAAAAGTAAGCTTGGATCGCCCCGCAAGAGGCAGAGTTACAAGAAAATCCATGGATAGGAAAACAGAAAAAAGAGGCCAACTGACACATGGGGGGGGGTTTCATCAGGAAGAGAACATTCACTCTGGAGTGCTGAAAGAGATGAGAAAATGCTTTACAGACTAGTGGCAAAAAATGGGGATTAATAATAATAATAATAATAATAATAATAATAATAATAATAATAATAATTGGTATTTATATAACGTCTTTCTTGGTCATCAGATTGCTCCTTTGTTTTTAATTCAAGGCGGTTTACATAGGCAGGCGTTTTCTAAACTGCAAGGGTTTTTACAAATCACAAACAAAGTTCTAATCTTTCAAGAACAACTACATGCAGATGACACTTTCATTATCCAGTCCTTCTTTCTCACCACACGATTGCCTTCCACCGGCTGATAATCTGCTTCTTTGCTCTCACCAAAGAACAGCTGGCCACCCAGCACAACTCCCCCTCTCACAGGCAGCTGAGATGGCTCAGATCTTATCAGCCGCATTCTCGAGGTCTGCCGCACACGGAAGCTTCCAGTGGTCTCAAACTAGCAACCTTCGGATCTTATCTTCGGGCAATTACTGCGGCTTTAACCCTCTTGACCAGACTTTCTGCCCTTAACAGAAAATGGGTAGCATTTTGATAAAACTGTCATCCTCCTCAAGTGATAAAATATAAAACTGGCCCTCTCAGCTTAAAAGTCATCTTCCTTTGGCCCTGTTGAAGAACAACTGGACTAGCAATAGTTGGTTGGGTTAAAGGGGGCAACTCTACTTTCTCTTGAGGAATGATAGCTATTGCCTTTTGGTTTAGTTAATTGTAGATCCTTGTAGGTGTTTTGTCAATGTTTGGCAGCTAGTGGGGTGTTTTTTTTTCTTTCCCAGGATGGAACCTGGAAAGTCGAAGCCCTGAGAAAATGGGCCATGTTGACATAACATGGAACATCTGCCCACATTGCCAGGAAGTTTGTAGTGCTGTCCAAACAGCCCCATCAGAATGGCTGGCACCTGCTCCAGGGTAAGGGGGTGTTCATCCCCTTGCCCCATGGAGGCTGCTCCCAACCTGTTCCAGCGCAGATTAGGATTGTGTCCTAACTTGGGTATATTCAATTTTTCCTAAATTGTTATTTCTGCAGACAATGTATGATACATTGACTTAGCAATAAATAAGAGGCTGCTAAGAAAAGCCACAAGGGCCTTGATTGTTACTGTGGCCAAACATGGCTTTATTTTGGTTTATAAATCCAGTTTTGTGTTCAATGTGTTACTTCTAGTTAGTTTGCTGATTAGATTAGCTTGCTGCCTTGTTCAGTTCTTTTTTTTTCATGACCTTTCTGAATTCTGTATCTTAATGTTAAATTTCAGTACTGAAACTTTGCGGTAGATTTAAATGCTGTAATTTGTGAACAGGGTTTGTGAACCCTGAAGAGCAAATTCAGCATGAATGCAGTGGTTGTGTTTGCTGTGCACAACCCAGTTGTTTGCTGAATGTAAAGTGTGAATGGGAGAAGCATGTTTTTAAACTGTAGAGGACATGCTGTGGGTAGAAGCCAGGAAATTGCAATTGCAATTATTGTTTGGCATGTGTCCACTACGGATTTAGTGACAACAGTCACCTCTACTCCCTTTGCATTGTACGCATGCAACAAACATGACTGCCCCATAAAGGTTAATTGACCCCAAACTGTGCACTTTCAGCATGTGCAAACCATATGGAGAGGAAGTTTGGGATTATTTATAATCCTGTCTATAAATATTGGAGAATTATAATCCATACTTAAAGGAGAACTTTATTTTTATTTTTCAGCATTAAACAAAACCTGTACATTTTATAAATTGCTGTTTCATTGCATGCACACTTACCTACTTTGTCTTTTTGCCCCCATTAGATCTGCCTTTAAAGAAGAAGTAGAAGACATTCCCGCACCTTCATTTGATGAGCATGCAAAACCAGTGCAGTATGGCACAGCATAGCATTGCCGTGGGATTATTCATAATGACTGTTTTATCCTTGCTGGATAACAGCTCAGCTTTCCTGTTAAATCAACGCCTGAAGGGAAGATTTCAAAGGGATCGTAGGAATATCCGTCCAAACATCATTCTTGTTCTTACTGATGATCAGGATGTAGAACTTGGTAAGAGCTGAAGAGGCTACTATGATGGTGATTTACCTGTGTGTGGTATTGCTTTTTGTTGTGCCAAGAATTTTCTCTTGCCTACCTTGGTGCATGATTGCATATAGAATCTTAACTAATTTAGGGCGTAATCCTAAACTGAGTTAGGCTGGAATAAGATAAGGCAGCAAAGTTTGGGCAGCACAAGGGCTACCATGAAGTATGTTTGGACCACTCTCGGAGTCAGAGAGGCCAGCCCACAGACATGAGCTATCCTCTCTGACTCCGAGAGTAGTCCAAACATGTGGCCCTTGTGCTGGCCAAACTTTGCTGGCTTAGTTTATGCCAGCCTAAATCCAGTTTAGGATTGCGCTCTTAACAGACCTATATCAAACTTTTCTGTCCATGAATTTACTGCTGTATTAATACTTAAAAAAAGACTCCAAAAAAGTCAGACAAGTGATTCTATAAATTTTTTTTAAAAAAAGGCTGTTCAATCCCAGCAAAGAACTGCCCTTGCTGTATTGTTTATGAGTAGTGTATTCTGGAGCTGTCACAAGTTGGGCAGCTAGACGAAATCAAGAACCGTGCCACGCCATGTTTGTACCATAGTTTTACCTATTTCTGCAGCTTGATACATATGCTTAGCTGGTGATTTTAATCAAGTCGTCCAAGCTATGTTTGGTGAGTGTACCCCTGTCCAGATGTATTCAGAAAAAATAGAGGCATGCAGAGGCAGATCTAAGGGAGGGCAAAGCTCTAAGTTTTGCAAGAAGCCTTACCTTGCAGTGGAAATCACTCCTCTCCTGCACCGTTTTAGCCAATCCTCACAGGGAACAGCAACATCTTGCTTACTGGCTACAGCAGCAAGGGAGAGGAGGGATTTACATGACAGGGTAAGGCTTCTATTCTTACCCTGTCAACTTAGAGCTGCCTCTGGAGGCATGAGAGGAAAATATAGAAACATTTCATAACATTTGAATGGAATCTTAAAAGAAGTTTGTTACTTACATTTTTAAGGGCGCAATCCTAACCAGCTTTCCAGCACTGACATAGCTGTGCCAACAAGACATGAGTTACATCCTGCAGTGGAATAGTAGTCACAGAGTCCCCCTCATGTTAAAGGAATGTTTGTCCCTTTACCTCAGAACTGCATTGCCCTTAATCCAGTGCTGGACATTTGGTTAGGATTGCACCCTAAAATTTAAAACATTCTTCTTGTCTTGGCTACCTGATTTGCTGATTGCTAGAAACGAGACTCCACCCTCATTTCTGAGGTGATAGACCAGGGGAGTCAAACACATTTTATCCAGAGGGCCGAATAACATTCATGCCTTCGGGCACAATAAGGCGGGGTAAAAATCTAATAATAAATAAAATAAAATAAATAAATAAACTGCTGAGGGCTGGAAATGATATAATTAAGCAGGAAGTGATGACATTAAGCAGATGAGGTATAGAAATAAGCACTTTGTAATCGCCTGGGAACTCATTAGTTGCAAATGACAGAAGAGAAAATGTGCAAATCGTATTTTCTAGATACGTTGTTGTTCAGTCGCTAAGTCGTGTCCGACTCTTCGCGACCCCATGGACCACAGCACGCCAGGCCTCCCTGTCCTCCACTAGCTTCCGGAGTTCGCTCAATTTCATGTTCGTCGTTTCGGTGACACTATCTAACCATCTCATCCTCTGCCGCCCCCTTCTCCTTTTGCCTTCAAGCTTTCCCAGCATGAGGGTCTTTTCTAAAGAGTCCTCTCTTCTCATGAGGTGGCCAAAGTATTGGAGCTTGAGCTTCAGGATTTGTCCTTCCCGGGAGCAATCAGGCTTGACTTCCTGTAGGATGGACCGATTGGACCTCCTTGCAGTCCAGGGGACTCTCAAGAGTCTTCTCCAGCACCATAACTCAAAAGCATCTAGATATTTCTAGATATGGGGCAGCCCAATTATTTAGGCTGCTCTTTCAGCAGTGCCACTTCTGCTGAGGCATCGTTTTTCACCTGAGAGGTGGTCTGTGAAGTGATGCCCAGCAGAAGTAGTGCTGCTGAAAGGGCAGCCTGTGTGATAATTGAGCTATCCTGACACCTTGGCAAAATCCCTTGTCTCTCTTGGTCTGCTCCTTGGGCAAGCCCCATAGCTTTCCATGCCTTCTGAGACCTTCCTCCATCTCTACCTCCCAAACCATAGCCTTGGCAGAAACAGCATTGCTGAAATGGCAGTGCTAGGAGAACCCAATTATCATCTGGGCTGGATAAAGAGCTTCTGTGGGCTGTATATGATCTTTGGGCTTTATTTTTGACACCCCAGTCATTGACCATCAAACTAACTAGAACATAACTCTTGAAAGGGAAAATTAAACAAGGCTTTTGGGCTTGAACTAACAATTTCATTTACATTGATTGTTTTCTGGAAAGAAATTTTTATATTCTGGAAAATGTGGTTTATAACAAATTTGTAATAACCCTGAGTTTAAGGTTGAGAGGTATTCCAGATTAGAGCACACTGTTCTAGTGAAATTCTCCATAGCCCTTTTTACACATTACAATTAACGTGTAGAAGGGTGAATAGCATTGTGTGCATTGGCTGTCCACCTGACTTCCACTTCTATTATATGTGTTCAGCTGTGTCTTCCTGCATTCAACTGGGCAAGCATAGAATATTGCTTTTGTTGTGACTGGCAAAATTCAGCTGCCTCCTTCTGTGTCTGCTATGCATATGTGCTTATTCACCTTTTTCTTTTTCAGTAACACAATGAGTAAACACAGAAATATACCCCAACAAGACAATAATTTCGATATAACAAGACCAGAAAAAAGGGGTTTGCAACTTTGATGCTTCTCATGGAAAAAGCCAAAAACTACATCAAAAAATGAGTTTGGGTGGGTGAAATAACTACACAATTCGGTTACCTTTGTTTGAGAGAGAAATCTCAGATAATAAGCAAGATAACTGCCCGAATGAAAGGCTTCTAAGACCACAATCCTAGCCAACTTTCCAACACTAACATAGCTGTGCCAATGGGGCATGTGCTGCATCTTGCAGTTGGAAGGGCAGTCACAGAGGCCTCCTCAAGGTAAGGAAATGTTTGTCCCCTTACTTCAGAGCTGCATTGCCCTTACTCTGGTACTGGAAAGTTGGTTAGGTTTGCACCCTAAGAAGCATTTTATCTAGGCATTAGAAATCATTGTCATTGAAAACGTAGAATCTGATTAGTGAGGCACTATAACATTTACTCAAAATAAATCCAGAAGTGGAACAGAGGTGGAAAAATTGTACAGCCTATACAAGTTTTTTATTAAAAATTAGAAGTGTAAATAATTTGAAAGCTGGCTGCCCTGGGCATATACGTCTAGGAGTTGAATGAATGCAATATTGTGTTTATATTTATGCCCTATTATTATTATTATTATTATTATTATTATTATTATTATTATTATTATTATTATTATTATTATTATTATT
>JAJKFI010000013.1:2071700-2102902 GCA_029204185.1 Lerista edwardsae | reverse complement strand
TTATTATTATTATTATTATTATTATTATTATTATTATTATTATTATTTTGGCCTGCACAGTAGATATAAGAAATATATGTCCTGAAGAATTGGTGGTTAGTGTGCACGCTTATTTTTATCTCCTTGTTTGACCAGGTGTGATATTTTTGTGTAAGAGAAACCCAATGTATATATATACTGTGTGTGTGTGTGTGTGTGTGTGTGTGTGTGTGTGTGTGTGTGTGACACAAATATATATGCTTTGGCTTTGGCACAGCCAGCTACAATCATGTATAAAGAAAGGCCATATTACAGTGCTCTTGGTGATCCTTCCTCTTTAAATTGGCAACAATTTGGCATTATTGCTCTCTTTTTGTTTAAAAGGACTAGAACATTTATTTCATTTCAGCAGGGTAGGAATTAAAACCTTAGTTTAAAGGGAGCAAGATTAGGGAAGCTTTTTCTTTTACTATTTTGGTGACAATGTGGTGTTTTTCAGAGCTAGACATACCCGTTTCAATAATGCATATCCCAAAAAGCTGTGCACATTATCTCATAGTCTCCTGTGGCTAAAATCCAGAGGGTGGTCCTTAAAAATTTATTATTATCTGTTTTGTACCAGCCCGCTTGTCTCTGATGCAATTGTCAAAAGTCCTCTGGGCAGTATACTTCCTCTCTCTGATGATCTGTGGCTGTTGCCAATTTCAAGCACAATGGCTCACGTGTCCACACAAATTAAGATCTGGCCAGAGAAAATGCATTTCATGAAACACTGAGGGCAGAGGTTAGAGTCAACAAACCCCATTAGAAGATCTGTGAGATCACACGTTAGTTTGAAATAAGAGTTTCTCCTTAAAACAGCTTTTGG
Organism: Lerista edwardsae; assembly: GCA_029204185.1. Taxonomy (NCBI): domain Eukaryota; kingdom Metazoa; phylum Chordata; class Lepidosauria; order Squamata; family Scincidae; genus Lerista; species Lerista edwardsae. Next base: position 2,102,055 of record JAJKFI010000013.1, on the reverse strand, counting down.
CTGAGGTGTGTCAAATGTTATCCGTCAGTACTGACATATAGAGCTAAAACATTAAGATGGTTGCAATATGCCCCTTGCAGTTTGAATTCTTATCAAGCAAAAATAAACTAACATTTTTGGAAAAGCCTTCCACAATATGCTTCTACAATGAAGCAATGAGCAATGGAGAAATGAGGCATGATTGCAGTGTAATGGTTAGGTGCATATGAGTTGCTTGTGAGCTGGTGACAGGATGGGGGAAGGTTAGAACGGGGCAATGGGGCGGTCGGAAGGCTGGATTGACTCCTGGAAGGGGATGGATTCAGCTCCACTGACAGCCACTGAATCCTAACCCCCTTCCTAGTTCCAATTCTGTGGCCCAGATTCACTTGAAACTGAGCCAGCAATTTTGCTAGCACAGGTTCAAGTAGACCCCTCCATCCTGTGACTACTTACACCTGAGTAAGGGGACATTTGTTACCCAGAGAAAGCCTCCTGGACTCCCTCCCCCTCAATATTCAGCACAAGCCATTTTGGCATGCCTACATCAATGTGTGTGCGCGCACATGCGTGCATAAGTTTCATTTAATTCAGTGTGTCTTCATTCTGAACAGAAATGCATAGGCTTATGCTGTTGAACTATTTGTTTCATTCCCAACTGAGTCTGCAGACTTGAACATATGGAGCCTGTTCCTAATCATATAACTTTGACTATATTACTTCCTTCTGAATAAGTGTGCTTAGTAATGCAACTTCTGTCTGATGTCAGCCTGCCTTTGTAACCTGCATTGTAACCTGCTGCTCTTTATACTGCTTGTCTGTAGCAATAAAGAAGAATAGGCATATGTCCTTTGTGGAAGCCTTTAAACAGTTGAAGTTAGATGTCCAATTCCTTTTTTCTGAGTAGGTCCAATTCCTTTTCATCTTTCCTGAGGTTGCAGGTTTTAAAGCATAGCAGCTTTAAAGTTGCGACGTCCTTTTCAAAATAGGACTAAAAAGGATTAACTTCACCGGCAAGAATCAGTTCACCTGGATATTACAATATTGCTTTTGGAGGACCAAATTTATGGAGGACTCGTTAGCATTGTCTTGATTTCTTTCTTTTTTTTCAATTAAAAAGCTGCCACAGGAAGCTGTCAGTTTAAGCAGATGAATGGCCACCGAAGCCCTAACCCACTCCCATTGTCTTCTCAAAACAATCCTCTCCAAACTGATCATCTTCTTCTCTTGTATTTTCCGCTGTGAGTGACAAAGCCGCTGGGGTTGCATGTATGAGTTGGAAGGCTCGTTCTTCTGATCGTAGGTTGCTTTGCAAAAATAGGGGGAATCTGCTGCATAATATCTGGCTTTGTTGCTTGTTCTTAATAGTTTGGTTAGTGGGAAAAGACATCCAGGAAGTACAGATTAAGCTTTGTACCCTGAACTTAGGGGTCAGTAGGATGCCCTAATGCTGCTATTCCATTTTTGCAGTGTTGAATTTCCTTTATCGCATTTAGAGCGCAAGCCTAACCTGGAGTTAGGCCGGCACAGTTAGGCCAGCAAAGTTTGGCTGGCACAAGGGACACTATAAAGCGTTTTTGGACCACTCTTGGAGTCAGGGAGGATGGTGCATGTCTGTATGTTGGCCTCTCTGATTCCGAGAGTGGTCCAAACGCACTTTACAATGGCCCTTGTGCCAGCCAAACTTTGCTGACCGAACTGTGCTAGCCTAACTCCAGGTTAGGATTGTGCCCTCATACATTTATTGTTGGTTACAGCAATATGACTGTAGTCTAAGTAGGTTAATCAAGGTCTAGTTGTCACTGAAGTGGAAAAAGGCTGTACCATTCCGGATTGCAGGTGGGGATTCATATAACTGAATGTCCATCTATCCCAGAAATTCCCTGCACATGAGAAAGTCAGGAGATGTCCTATTCTTGGACCTTTTTCCCTAACTTGCTAATTCTCATTAGAAGAAATGTCTGTATTCAGTTATATGAGAACCTGGCCCAATCTTCATTCTGAAGTGGTACAGTGTACGTGCAAGTTTATCATTACAGTGAGAACTACTGAAAGCTTGCCTAATTGCATCATTCACGGAATTTCCGTATTGGTTACTCATGGGAAGAGTTTATTACCCCAAAGACCACTGTTTAGCAACTAGTTTTATTGGAGATATATTTTGTAGAATGGGTGAAAGGATGGACGAGACCTTACCTTGACCAACGCCACTATGCCCTCCACAAGCTCCTTTCCCCCTCTGATCCAGGAATCCCTGGTTGTTGATCCTTACTGCAGATATTTCATGCATACAAGAGAAGTTCATACATCTGCTTATTCAGTAGCTAAAAACGTGGCATAAAAGATTCATGTTTGGTCTTTTATGTAGAAAAAGCAATGGCGCCAGCAGCTGCTTCAAAAGCAAAGAGAAACTTTAATTATAACATACACACAGAAAAGATTTAAATTGAAAGTAACTATTTATGACTTCCAATTAAAGTTTCAAAGGTTGAGCTGATGAGCCTACCTGGAGCTGCCACTTTCCGAAGTTTTATGTAAAACACAGACTGGCCCAGGCCTTTTCACCTTGATTCCAACTCTTCAGTAATTGGACCTTGGCATTATATGATCTCTGACAATAGAATGCTAGCTGGTGACAATTAAACATTTCTTTAGCAGTCAATAAATTTAGGAACCAATCATGTGGTCACCTTGCTCTGCCAGAACTCATGCTCTAGCAGTGCAGGGTGCTTTCTAGTTGTGCAAAAGTTGGCCACTGTTGCACACTTCTGGGCCACTGCCACAGAAGGGCATCAATGCAGAATGCACAGCAGCTGGTCCAGATGCCTCTGTTGGCGCCAGTACGTTGATGGCAGAGGTGTGTTGTGGATGGGCAGGGAAAGTTTCTGTGAAGATCAGGGAAGGCAGGGGGAAAGGATGGGTGGATCTCAGTGGTATCAATTGCTGGCATATGTCCAAGGACATCCATAGACAATTGGGCAGGCTGCCAAATTGTCAGCCTCGAATTGAGGGGGGGTGTTAATAAAAAAAATCGGTAAACATTTTTAGTGCCTCCTGCTGGTTGTCCAATCAGCCCACCATCAGTGAACACTTCATAAATAATGGCTTGCTGACATGCCAATTGCATCAACACTGATGGTGGTGGAAAGGATTGGGCAGCCAAGGTGGAATCCTATACACGCCTACTGTATCTCCTCCCAGTTCACCTCTGGCTCGCTTTATCTCCAACATATCATTAGCAGCCTGCAAAAAGGCGAATGGAGACCGGAAGTTTCAGATTTCAGGGAGGTGGAAAGACGTGAGGCACAGGATGTTAGAACCATTCGGTGTACTGCTTAGAGAGACAGACACATCTGAAACTTGATCACAGATGGTTGGAAACACGCATGGAGATGGTTGCCCCTCCCCTATACTTCCAAGTAAAACTTTTCCCTCCTGCCTAGCTGTTTATCAGCTGTCCTACAACATTGGGTCATTGATGTCAACTCCCTACATTTAGCAGATGGTGGCCTGACCAGGTGTTATACAATGTCAAGACTTCTTTTGTCAATGGAAATCTTGGAACAGCCCCTGAAAATGACTTTCAAATATTTTCGATCCACAGTTGGTTGAATTCACAGACACGCAATCTGCGAATATGGAGGGCTGACTATATTGTACTTCTTTATGTTTGTTTTATTAATGCACAACAGAGTGCTTCAGAAATGTGTTAATTTCTCTCATTTGTCTCACTTTTTAAACTTTCAAATATTAAAATAATCTTTCTACACATCATGTGTAGACATCATGTGACATCATGCGTTTAGACATCATGCGTTTAGTACACATCATGCGAAAATATTACTGTGCAGTCTTCCTTAAATTGCATGTATTGGGGTGTGTGTGTGTGTGTGTGTGTGTGAGAGAGAGAGAGAGAGAGAGAATAATTTCTATAATTCTCATGTCATATGAAATACTTTACTGTCATTTCTTCACTTATACAATGCAGCAAGGCAGACCATTAATACTCTCATGTTACATTTTGAGGAGCAGGGAGCGACAGAGAGAATATGATTTGCCCGAGGCTATTCTGTGAGTCTCTCGTTGAACTCAGATTGAACTTCAGTCTCCCAGGCCCAGATTCAAGCAGTTCTGTCCATCGGACCGTACTGGTTGAGGCACTTGACAAGCTCCTAGCATGTTAGTCTAGGAAAAAAGAATTTCTGTATAGAATGATACATGCATAGTAGCTCTTGAAATCTCAAGTAGCCAAAGTGGGACTCAGCACAATTTCATCATGGGTAGTGACTAGGGCAGTGATGGCGAACCTATGACACACATGTCAAAGGTGACACACCACAACGTTTGAGGTGACGCACCACCATTCACCAACACCTGACAAAAACTGAGGGTGCCGTCCTAAGGCCCCCATCGCACCGATGCTACGTCGGCATGACGCTGATAGCACCGACGCGGAGGTGCCAAGTAGCACCCCTGCATCAGTGCTAGAGCAACGGGACCGGCACTGCAGGCAGCCTCCCTCACATCGGCCGAAGCCAGCTGGTGCGAGGGAGGCTCCATGTTGCGGCTGGCGCTGGATTGGTGGAGGGAGATTGTGGGGGGGGGAGGGCAGACCATGGGCGGGCTCCGGATTCGGCCATAAGGCCGAATTCTAAACCCATCTAGGAGGCCACATGGCCCTGATTCGTGCCACACGGTCTCCTCGGATCTGCACCTGCTGTTTAGCAGGCACAGATCTCAGAAGCGCATAGGGGAGGCTGGAGTTGAGCATACACTTGCCGTTGGGAGGCTCCAGCCTCCACTATACTGCGCTTGGTTTTGGCAATAGCCGGTCAGCCTTGCCAATCCAGCGCAGTATAGGATTGCGCTCTGAGTTTGTTTTGCTCATTTTTCCTTTTTTGTAATTATTTGATTACAATTAAATTGTAGAATTATTAGAATGTCTTTATTTGATGTTTCTTTATATAATACATAGCACCACACATGATTGGATTGTATTTTGTGTTTAAATAAATGAATATATAGAATTGTTTCTCTTTTGTTTGGGAGGGGGATTGACACACCAGCAGAGTCAAGTTAAGCGTTTTCCCAAGTTTTGACATGCCAAGCCCAAAAGGCTTGCCATCACTGGACTAGGGATTTATGTACCCTCCATAGCCTTTCATGGGATTTGCAACATTAGTAGCAGCAGCAGAATAAACTAGAGATATGTGTAATGCACACTGGCCTCTCTTTTTGAGCTTGAGTTGCTGGTGCAGAATGTTTATGTTCAAATAAGCACTGCACATGCATATGCCCAGTTGTGCTGTTGAGGGGGATTGTGGAACAGAAAACTTCCATACTACTGTATTATTACTCACTTTATTTAATTACCTAGTTTATTGCATCTTGCACTTCCAGTTTGCATCCCTGACAGCAGGACAATATTCTAACCAAGAGCACTGATTCTGGGACTTTAGGCTTTGCCAATAAATAACATTTTTTGTAGATCGTTGAATTATTAGAATGTCTTTATTTGAAAACATTTACGTATCTCAGAACTCATACCATACCCTTTTAATAAAACTGCACACATACAGTACTGGTTTATTATAATTAGGGATGGGTTTTTTGGAGATCTTTTTTCCAGAATTTCTTAATTAGAATAGCAAATTGCAGTGTTAGGTGTTTTTATTCTACATTCTGAATCCAAGTGCTCATTTTTATTAATTTTAAATGCTTTAAAAGTGTACTAGGTAGATCAGGGGTCCTCAAACTTTTTAAATAGGGGGCCAGTTCACTGTCCCTCAGACTGTTGGAGGGCCGGACTATAATAAAAACAAAAACAATGAACAAATTCCTATGCACGCTGCATATATCTTATTTTGCAACCCCCAATCACCAACCTCGTCTTAGGGATCATCAGACAAAAAGCGCACACACACACACACACACACGCACACGCACACACACACATGAAGCCTCCCCCCCCGCCGTCTTTTTTAGGCTCACCGCATCTGCGCCTTCCCTCCAAGTTGCAACCCCCAATCACCAACCTCGTCTTAGGGATCAGGCCAAAAGCGTGCGCACGCGCACACACACGAAGCCCCCCCCATGCTGTCTTTTTTCACCCTCCCTGCAGGCCCCCCCATACAGCCAGCAGCAGCCACGTACCTCTTCTTCGCTCCCTGCCTTGCACCGATCCGCTCAACACCTCTCTGTCCGTGCACGTGGTGTGGTGGTGGCTGCTAGGCAAACCGCGCTGCCTGAAGTACGCAAGTGCTGGCTAGGGACTACCCGCACCACGCCTCTCATACAGTTTAAGGTGGACCGTGGTGGACGGAGCTCTTAAGGTGGACTTTTTATAAAAAAATAAAAAAATAAAAACACGGAGCCAGCGACGAGTGGGCGCAGCTAGCCCAGATTTCAGGATCCAGAATGCTCAATAACATCACTGCCTGGGGGTAACGGACGGTAGCGCTGCCAAGAGACAGACATAAATAGATTCATATGCAGGAAGAGGCAGAGCAAGAAGTGGCTTCTCGATCCACTCCGCCCCTTTCCGATTCACCCCGCTAGGAATCCGGAGTCGCTCCTTTTAACCCTCAGAGTGCCGGTCAGCTAACGCGAGTTTAGGTCGAATGTCACTTCCGGTCTGATTTTGCCATAACCCGGCGGGCCGCATAAATGTCCTCAGCGGGCCACATCTGGCCCGCGGGCCGTAGTTTGAGGACCCCTGAGGTAGATGATATAGGTGTCAGCAGATGCAGCCACAGTATTTCTAATTGGAATTATTCTAATTCTGATAGTGCTAATTCTAATTATTTCTAATTGGAAAAGTAGTCTATTTTAATTTGTGGAAAATATTTTAAACACTAAAATTTGGTGTTATGTGTTTTTATTCATATACTAGCTTGTCCTTACCTGGCGTTGCCCGGGTATTTATTTATCCCAAGCTTCTATTAGACAGGAAAAGGAATGAATTCTATCTATAGTGTAAAATTGAAGTAATTTTATGTACAGGTAATTAAAAGTATAAGTACAGTATAAAAATTATAAAGTAAAATCTTTTACAAATTCACTATAATATTAATTTAACTCAGAACTTGATTATACACAACATTTTTAGTTTCACCTCCAGGAGCAAGAATAAATAAATTCTTGGGTGAACCCACCCTTGAGCAAGCAACAGAAAGTTGTCCATGGGAGAAACATGGTGATCTCAAATCCATGCCGCAGTACATAATAGAGTGCCCCTATGACTTGTTGATCGTGATCTAGAATGCAAGTCTCACTGGAAATTGCAATCTCTTAAAGTTAAAAGGGAGATTAAAAGGTCTTACCCCCGCAGTATTTCTTTCCAGTTCGCAAGGCATATGTGTACCAAGGTTGGTGTAAATCGCTCCAGGCATTCCAGAGTTATGCTGGAACATACATACATACTATACACACACACATACATACACACATACGTTCAGTTTTATATAGATTTTCACTGCCAAAAGGGAGTTTTTAATGCCCCAATGGCAGTTTTCAACCAGAAAAAAAAAATCCACCCCTAATTATAATGGAGACCTTCTGAATAAGCTACTGATGCTTTTGCATCAGGAGCAGCAGTGTGGCTCCATAGATTCACTGATAACAGTCAGGAAGGCTTTTCTCATTCCAGAAACAGATGTTTTGCTTAGACCAATTAGCACACAAGTGGTATTCTACAAAAGCAAAGAATCCAATTTCTGTTTTTCTTTTGCATCTCCAAGTTTGTGTTGGTAGTACAAAAGAAATCAGTTTTATTGGATGACTTGGCCTTGTTTTAAAATATTTAACACTGCCCTATTTAAGACTGCACGGAAAGGGTATTCTGGATTTTTACCTTCCACTGCGCTGTCACTCTGCATTAAGTCTCAAGCTGTGGAAGTAGATTAGATCATATGTTTCTGTATTAAAGACTGTTGATATATAGGGCCTTGTTATTACAGTGGTTTTATTAAAGGAAGTTAGTGTCCCCTAGGGGAGACTTAACATGTAGTGTTATTTCCGCACAGATGCCTCTGTCATTTAAAAGGGTTGTTAAAATTGTGTTTCAATCACAAAATGACAAAACATTGATTCAACCCGAGTTATTGGGGTGGGAAGGTGTGGTTCACTTCATAAGACAGAGAAGGAAAACACATCACCTATAATTTCTATGCTACCTGTAGAGTTCAATCTACCATTGTCTGGTCCTGATGCATGTTTGAGAGTACAATCCTATACCCCGTTGCGCTGGTGCTACACTCTTGCACCGGCCAAACGCTGTCGCAAACGTGCCATCGAGCGCGTCCATGTCGGCACTGTGGCTCTGGACCAGTGCAAGCAGCAGTGCCGACGCTCGGGCGCCACTGCGACCATCAGCAGCGCTGGCCTTGTGCCGGTTGAGCGTCGTCGGCGTTCGGTCTATGCTGGGCCTCGCCAAGAGCGTTCCAGAGGCATGCCGGGGTCATAACTGGGTGGCACAGTGCGCAGAGACAGGGGTTGTGACTCAGGACAGCCGTAATGCCAAATCCTAAAGCCTGTCTCTAGCCAGCGTGGCCCAAATCAGGGACAGGGACGGGCTTTAGGATTTGGCACTACAGCTGTCCTGTGTCACCGCCCCCGTCTCCGCCCACTGCACCGCCCAGTTAAGCCCCCGGAACGCCTCTGGAACATCCTCGTGGAGGTCCTGCGCAGACTAAGTGCATGGCCAGACTTGACTGGTGCATGGCCAGCGCTGCCAACAGTCGTGGCGGCACCTGAGCCCCGGCACTGCTGCTCGCGCCGGTCCAGCACCACAGCGCTGACGCGGACGTGCTTGATGGCACTTTTGCGACGGCCGGCACAAGAGGGGTATAGGATTACGCTGCCCATGAGAGCGTAATCCTAACCTGGAATTAGGCTGGCACAGTTCGGCCAGCAAATTTTGGCCGGCACAAGGGCCACCGTAAAGTATATTTGGACCACTCTCGGAGTCAGAGAGGTCAGCACACAGTTTGGGAACTGCTGCCTCAGGTAGTTGAGCAGGCTTGGCCTTTGTTAAATTTGAACTGCTGGTGGAGAGCTAAAAGAATATCCCATTGCACTGAGCCAGCTAAATCTTCTCTAATGTGATACTCTTGTTTCACGCTGTGTTCTTGTTAAACCTCACTACTTTTAGCCTGCAACCCCTCTTGTTGGATACCTTTATGCAAGTACAGCAGTTTGTGGGCACAAAGGTATAGGGCAATCACCCATCAAACATGAAGTCATTACTGACCAGCAGAAGAAGTTTTGAGGCAACATTTCATGCAGAAAGTGTAGAACATAGGGTTGAGAAAGAGACCTTCCTTCGTCTGTGCTGCTAAGTTTTGCATTACCAATCTGGTACTGCAAAAGTGACACAAAACTTCGTAGTCTCTTTTGTGGTATGCCAAAACTAGACTGGAGGAACATTCAAATGCTTGTAAGTTCTTTAGAGTTGATTTATATTCTGTATACCTAAAAATGATAAACAACTACATGAGCAACTTGATTTCCACCCCCTCATCTTTTCATAAGCAAATGACTTGAGCCCTCCCTTTTCATTTATATTGCCTGCTAAAGATAGAAGCTATAATGGAGAACATAAATCTGTGGAAAGCCTAACAAGGACAAATTAAAATTTTGAAATACAACTGTTATGGAAGAAACAAACTCCTGAAGGGCTGAGAAACCAGGGAGGAAATAGCAGCATTAGTAAACAACCAAATTCTTAGAAGTTGTTCTTGTTTCATGTGCAGACAGTCCTTACTATGTAAAATAATTTTTAGGTAGACCATGTACCCAAAGTCTCCTTTTGAATAGAAAGAGATGCCTGTGGATGGTTCCACTTAATTTAAAGGAATGGAAATTGTGCACAAACATTATTCCAAGAGGAGTCTCCTCAGAGTAAAAGAACCTCTGACTTTGTGATCTAATCCCTGTACGCTATGCTATAAATTTTAGTGCTAGTGAGAGCTATTGTAGTGTAGTGGTTCAAGTGTTGGACATGTGCTAGGAATGTAGATTTTTTTAAATAGGAATATAGATTTTTTTATTTGAAAATTTTTCTTACTACTTGTTTGTTTTACATTCCCGAGCGCGAAAAACCGTCGCATTTCGGATTTTCTTTACTCATCTGACTAATACAAGATCTCTTACCTCTCTATCCTACCACTAATACATTTTTTTAACACTAGGGAGGTCAGAGTTCAAATTCCTATTTAACCATGAAGTTCTCTGGTGGTTTTACTCCTGCCATTCTCTCTCTTACCACAGAGGGTTGTTGTGAGGATGAAAGTAGTGTTGGGCCTTTTTATCATTGGGGGGGGGGGCTGTTCCCAGATAAAAATGTGTGGATCAAAAAATCCATGGATAATCATACCTGTGGATTTTGCCCTCACCTGTGCCCTCCAAACCTGGGTCTAGAGGGCTTTCTGAAGCCTGCTGAGACCGCCTGTGGCCACAACCCCAAAAGGCCCCCAAAACCAGTGGGAATCGAAAGTTGTGGTTTTAATGGCATCACAAGGCCTGAGGAAGCCCTGCAGTGTTTTCCCAGGCCTTATAATGTCTTATAAGGCATTAAAAATGCAACTTCCGGTTGTAACCTAAAACCAGAAATAACGTAACGGCCTCAAAAGAGTCTCTGGAAGTAAGTGTTTAACTTTACCCTACTTTTTCTTTTGTATTCCTTACCCATTTCCCTTAAATAAATAAATAAATAAATAAATAAATAAATAAATAAATAAATAAAAGAGTCTCTGGAAGCAACTGGAGCACAGCTTCAGACGCTTCAGGTTGGGTTGAATCCGACTCAACACAGGTCTAGGAGACCCACATTAAGCCAAATCTGCAGATACAAAATCTGCAGATAAAACATCCATGGATAATCAGGCTCAACCGGTATCATGCATGCTGCCCTGAACTCCTTGGAGAAAGGATAGAATACACATGTAAGGAGTAGTAGAAGGGTTTGGATAGCAGTTTAGAAAGATCCTGGGTACTGATAAACCCAGTATACTGGTTCATACTGGTATTATACTGGTCCAGTATTGTACTGAGCTACATAAGACTTACACTATTATAGAAGGATAGTGTTCTGTGTTTCCTGTGAATTCCTCCTAGCTCAGCTAGCTATTCAAGCTTTGTAAACTTGGGTGCTCCTCCCTTGAACTTACTCTCCTTGACGATCAAATCTAGCTCCAATCTTTCCAACATCTGCTGAGACTGTCTTGGGCTGCCTGTTCCTATATCTGTAGAGTGGAGTAGTGGCTAAGAGTATCCTAAAGCCATTCACAGGGAAGTGGTCACTTTTCCTGAAGTTCCTTTTTTTCAAACCAGCTTGGAATGATTGGGCAGTAGGGACATAATCACCCTCTCAATTTCAATCATTGAAGGTTCTCTTCCAGGGGGCATTCAATACACCCAGGTCTTGATTGGTGGCAAGAAGACACTAGCTGTTGCAAGTTCCAGTACTATCCTTCACTGTCTCTCTCTCTCTCCTTCAGGTTTTCCATTCTTCCTTGGAAAGGGGGGCTGTCTCATAGTTGGGGAACCACTGTGCTATGGCCACCAATGACCATGATATCAGTCTTACAATGCAGTGACATTTTGCACATCCTGAAAACACAGGCAAGCAAGGAGCTCTTGGTTATTATTTAGATTTAACAGCTCTTTTTAAAAATAATCTATGGCTCACTTTGCTATCCAATTAACCTTTCTGATTAAAAATAAATGCCACATCTGCAGATAAATCTTCAAATTCTGCTTTGAGAACTTAACTGCAATTTTGGAATAATATTTTAAATCATAAAATTTAAAGGCTAGTGTGGCAGCCCTGCCAAGTATCAAAAGTTTCTTGATCCGAGGTTTAAGTGGTAGTGGGGGCAGGAGGCAGATTAAAATTCTGCTTCCCAGTATGAGATCAAAAATACCAAGTAAAATTAAGGGTGCAATCCTAACCTGGAATTAGGCTGGCACAAGGGCCACCATAAAGTATGTTTGGACCACTCTCGGAGTCAGAGAGGCCAGCACCCAGATGTGCGCCATCTTCCCTGACTCTGAGAGTGGTCCCAACGTGCTTTATGGTGGCTGTTGTGCCGGCCAAACTGTGCTGGCCTAACTCCAGGTTAGGATTGCTCCCTAAGTGAAAATAAGAGAAAGAATATAAATAGTTTAGATCCTCTCACCCCGCCAGTTCTTTCCAAAACAAAGAACGCACAAGTTAAAAGCAAGGAAAAATTCACAGCACCATCTTGTATTTTTCTCCCGTAAAATCATTATACTGTGCTCACTATTTAATTATGTGGTTTCTTTTGCTTGTTTCTTACTAAATTTAGCATACCATGAACAAATGGGCAATTCCTTAAACTGAAAAATAAGGAAGACCTTCATTTCTTCTTTAATGTGATGCTTGTTTGTTTTTTTCTTGCCTCAGGTTCAATGCAAGTGATGAATAAGACAAGGCGTATCATGGAACAGGGCGGTGCTCACTTCATCAATGCCTTTGTGACAACACCTATGTGCTGCCCATCCCGCTCCTCTATTCTCACAGGAAAATACGTCCACAACCACAACACCTACACAAACAACGAGAACTGCTCTTCTCCATCCTGGCAGGCCCAGCATGAAATTCGCACATTTGCAGTGTACCTCAATAACACAGGTTACAGGACAGGTAAGATGGACGCAACAAACTGTTTATTCATCTCCTTGCCTCCACTGCTGCCCCGGCCCTGGTCAGAAATGTTAAGGCATGAACATGCCCAGCAAATGAAACTGAGGGCACAGTCCTAATCTGGAGTTTGGCCGGCACAAGGGCCACCGTAAAGCGCGCTTGAACCACTTTCGGAGTCAGGGGGGTTGGCGCACATCTGTGTGCTGGCCTCTGACTCAGTGAGTGGTCCAAACATGCTTTACGGTGGTCCTTGTACTGGCCAAACTTTGCTGGCCTAACTGTGGCGGCCTAACTCCAGGTTAGGATTGCGCTCTGAATGTTGTTTATGTGAACATAAAAAGCTGCCCTGTGCAAAGTTCAGAACAATGGTCTATCTTGGTCAGTACTGTCTACTCTAAATGGCAGTGGTTTTCCAGAGTCTAAAGCTCTCCGTTCTCCATTGACAGCTGTTTTACAAACAGCAGGACCCTTCGACTGTCATAAATGCTTCCATGAAACAGCGCAGTCCACAATAGGATAGGGCTGTCAGTTCTATTAAACTCAATAGATGAGTTCATAAGGATGAGCTAAATACTGAGTGCAGTTAAGAATGCAGAATAAGTGACATTTGAATCATGAGCAAAGTGCACTAAGATGTTTAACTCCCACTGCAAAGAATAGGAACTGCACAAGATTCCCATTCATTTCAGCGTGGTTTACGCCTGGGCACATTCCCAGTGTGTTGTGCCACATGTTAATTGAGATGAACCATTTGGATTGTTCATCTTGAACTCATATGCCAGTCTGACATTTTAGGTATGGAACTCAAAGGGGTGGAAGCTTAACAGCCCAGTTCTCTCCATCTTCCCCACCAGTGCAGCCATGCCAAAACGGTGCATCCAGTGGAGGCTTGAGGGAAAGTTACTCCTCCATAAGCTTCCTCCTGGCCAATGGGTTTTCTCATGCCCGCACCAGCTCTTTAGCTGATATTATCCAGCTCTTTAGCAGTCTGAGGAGAAGAGTGGGATGGGGAGCTTCCATATGGAGGGGATAGGATCCAGCATGTGCAATTGCTGCTGAATCTTCCACCTCCTCATCCCTATTCCTCCCTCTCCCCACCCAATTTTGCCCGTAGTCTGTCCCCTCCCTGCCCACCATCACCCCTATCACTACCTTCCTTGATCAGTGGGCATGGTGGGGCCCATCAGTGGAACTGTGTGCTCCATCAGCAGCCATTTTATGACAGTGGAAGTGACTTCCACCATCACAAAAGGGTCCCTGTGACAGCCCAATTGTACATTGTTCACCCAATAGGTGCCCAAGAGTGTCATTCCACTCTGTTACTAAAACAATCCATATCATTGCCTCCCCAAATCTTTGCCACAGCACAACTATTGCCTCCAATTGCCAAATTCCCCTCTTCTGGGCTTGAACATTGCTCTGCAACTTTGAACTCTTCAATATCTAAAACCTCTCCCTCCAAACTTCTTACTCTCCAAAATTGTCTAGTCTTCCAAAATAGCTACCAGCCTACTACATCTCTGTTGCCCCTCTTCATTGACCTTTATCACTTATTCCACTCTAGGCTATAAATGTTGGAAAAATTTTAGATTTTACACTGTCCACATCTTTTGATGACTGTAATGATAATTTAAATGGAATGAAAAGACTGATTTGGAAGTTCAACCTCTTTGTCCTGCTATTGTTACCTGGAGATGCAATGGAAAAGCAGAAAGTATTATTGAAGTGCGGAAAACAAGAGAGAAAAACAGTCTTACAAATCCAGGCCAATAAGAGGAGAACTGAGGATAATTTAGGACACAACAAGACATGACAATGGTATAACCCAAAGTAGGCCATGCCGGATTCTGGTTTTTGTTGTAGCAGTAGTTAGTTTTTAGTAGCCCTGGGAGTTGGTTTATTGTTGCAGTTTTGTCTTGGTTGGTCTTTTGGGATTATTTTTAATTATATCTGTTATTAGTGTTTCCTAGAGAAGAAAAGTGAAATTAAGTAAATACAAAGTGTGGGAAGTGGATTTAAAGCTCTCCCAAGATGGGCACGAGGTTAGATATGGAACCCGTCCATTTCTTTCTGAAGCTGCTTTTTTTAGTAGTAGTAGTTTCCCTGCCCCTTAGTGGGGTTTGCTTCAGGTCATGAAACCCACCAAGTGGAGAAAATGACTTTTAAAAAGCAGTTGCATGGTTAAGTACAGGCAGAAGAAAGAATTCACCCCTGGCCCACCCTATACTGTGCTTTTAAAGTGCCCCCGTCCTGTTTTGTAGGAATTTGGTGGCAACCCTGTATTGGCACACAAATCTCGTTTTGGCCATGTGGAAGCAGGTTGAGAAGCTGGTGTATTAAGACCTGATATAGACATTCAGATAAATCATGTTTTCCTGGGTCTAAATCATATCAGCCTGCATAGCATGTTTGAATATTTGCCAGTGTTAGAGCCTTCTGCAAACAGAAACTTAGCACTGACCTCACTCCGATCTGTGTAATTAAAAGGCTAGCACATGACAGAGGTAATAAGGTTAGGACTTCCTTTTAGTTTTCTGTGGGTAGGGAGATCTTTACAGTATATGGGAGAGCACTTTAAAAAATGTGATTTTACTCCTGAATTTAACTCCAGTAATGGTACAGGCCTATGATCTCGGGACCACTGGAATGTGGAGACCCTTCTTATGCAGATTCCTTCACTGAAAGAGCTGGAAAAAAATGACCTTCCCAAGGGAGGGAGATGGTGGAATATTCTGGGCACGCTAGAGAATCTGCACCCATTGTTTCCTTTTTGTCTTGTTCTGCTTCTTTGCTGACAAAGTACCCTGTGACTGCTGCCTGCTTAGCTGTGAGCAGCTTTACCCCATCCGCATTCTGAATCCAGTAGCAGGGATTCTGAACTCTGCTTTGCAACTGTTATTGCAACCCCCTAGCTAGGTACGCTTAAGATGCAAGCAGTAATAAATACAGCAACTATAGCAGCTATTATAAGGCTTTAATATGGCGTATGGAGCCATGGGAGTAAGTCACAATACTGCATGTAGGTAACTAACCAACAAATCCTTTTCAATATTGAAAACAACTGCAATATCAGTTCATCACAGCTTTAATTAATAGCCACTACTACCTCTAAGCAAGCAGTGGATTTCCATATCTGCTTTGGAGACAGTACATTGTAATTAATGTCCTACTGGACATACAGATATAGACAGATTTAAGCTTAATAGCATCTTATGGCAAGTCAAGCAGGTGTGTTTTCATAGCAAAGCTTACGCTTAATTATTGTTTTGGAAGATGAAAAGCAATAACTTACCTTATGCTTTTATGAATAATGTAGTTGTTTTGACTAGGTTGGAGCCTAAGATGTTACTGCATTTAAATGCTGAGTAGTAAATAACCATCTTCTCTAATATTTCATGGTGGTTGTACTCAGTGCCCAGAATGTAGGAACCTGCCTTCAGATAAATTAGGTAATTTCCTTGCTTTGTTCTGCTCAGGTAAAGACTTGAATTAGTCTTCAGCAAAATTAAATAAATTGAGGGAAGCTTGGATGCCCAATTAGTTCTTTCTGGGTTCCTTTGGTTTTATTGCAAAGGGCATTAATGTCTGGAGTGTACAAAACATTCCATTGAAAAAGGTTAAGAACTTGTTGTTGTGTCTGTGCATATTGGATGTGTACATTCCTACAATTTTGATCATGTTTATTATGGTTGCTGGAGCATTCTAAGACCAAATTGTGGCAAAACTGTAACTGAATTCTTAAGCAGTACCAGTGTTTTGCTTGACGGCTCTGAATTAGTAGCATTGATCTAGGTTAAAAGGTTCAAGCTCAAAATAAGTTTAATATGCTATGCTGTGAAGACAAATTAGACAAGTCAGCTGTTTGAAATTAACATATTTTGAAAACCACTAGTGCTGTGAATTTTCTTCAAATTCATTTTTTTAATTAATTGGAATATTTTAACCTGCTAGAATATAGCAAGAATATATCTTCATAATGTGAATCTTTACTAATTCCAATCTGATATAGAAACAATACTGCACAAGTAGTGTATCAAAGGCCTAATTAAAAAGCACAGTGTTTATAATAATCCCTATGGAATACAGATACTGAGCCCTATTAAGCAAAAGCAAAAACAAAAAAAATTATTGCCTATCTTAATGGATGAATTGAAACACAAACTTGTTTATACTAAGCATAAAGACCCAAAACAGATTTGGATCTAGAATATACAAAAGTCTTATAAGCATCTTGTGTTCTGTTTACTACACTTCCGTTTCCACTTTCTCCTTCATCGTGACCTCCACAGGAACCATTTCCTGTTTCTTTTTTTTCTTCGGAGAAGAATGTAGAATTTGTTTGGGATATCATTGGAAATTTACATGTAGGCAGAAACAATGGGCAATCATTCTGTCACCACTAGTTTAAAGGAAGTTGGCATAGCCAACCAAACAATGGTTGCTTGTGTCATTGAGCCCTGCACTGAGCTTAGCTAGGGTATCAGAAAGCACTCCCTGAATGCTTTTTTTACACACAGTGCTGTCACATACAGTGCTGCTGCTTGGGCCGGCCCAGCAACCAAATTCATGGCACAGACATGCCTTAAGAGAAGGAGGAAATGTGTGACTTTCCAGAAAAATCCAGCAAGCATTGCTTCTGAACATCAGGTGCACAGTAACAATGGTGGGGGAGATATGTGCTCTTGCTCGCTCGCTCAGTCACTCGCTCTCCCGCTCGTGGGCTTTTCCAAAGGCATCTGGTTGGTCATGATGACAAATACAATGCTGGACTAGATGGGTCTTTGGCCTGATCCAGTATGTCATGATTATATTTATATTAGGACTGCACCCTGAGTTTGATCATTGAAGCTAACCTAGAAAGGTGAGATCATCACAACTTTGTACATTTTTGCTTACACAGTAAACATCAGCTAAAAGATGGCATCATATGACCATATCTAGGGGGAGATTTGGGGTGCAGTCCAAACCAACTTTCCAGCACTGACATAGCTGTGCCAATGGGGCAGGTGCTTCATTCTGCACTTGGGGAGCAGTCACAGACGCCTCCTTAACATAAGGAAACACTTGTTCCCTTACCTCGGAACTGCATTGCCCTTACCCAGTGGTGTCATCTACTCTCGCGGAGACGGAACACTGGGCGGGATTTACGTTTGATTGGCAGCCCGGTCCGTGCAGTTCCGCCGCCTTCCCCCCGCCACGTGGCCCAGCTCCGTGATGGACGTGGGGGGGGGACGGGGGGCGTGCCGGGTGCCTGGGCGAGCAGGAAGGCGGCGGAAGCGAATGGGCAGGCAGCCAATCAAACATAAGTCCCGCCCAACGTTCCATATCTGCGAGAGTAGATGACACCACTGCCCTTACCCCAGTGCTGGAAAGCTGGTTAGGATTGCACCCTTGTACATTGCCAGGCCTTATGGTGGTGACATTCTGAATTATGACCTCTCAAGTATTTCTTTCCTACAACCTGTGCATTCTGTTCTGAAGCCCACTCTGACACTATATCTTTAAGTATTTCTTATATACTTGTATCTTCAACACTATATCCTGTAATTACTTCCCATCAAAAACATTAGGGCTTAAGATAGATTATCTGTTTTCAGAGGGTTGGAAAAGGGATCACCATGAAGTGTATACGTATCCCACGTTTGCTCCCAGTTAGCAGTTGTTTTTTTCAGGTTTATTTATTCTCTCAAAAGCTTGCAAAATGGGTTTTTTTTCACCCTATTTGTGACTAATTCAACACACTTGTGCCATTCCTTCCCCCAAGAAGCTCAGGAGCAATGTGCTTATGGGTGATCCCATTTTATCCTTACAACAACCAGGTGTGGTAGGCTGAGAGAGAGAGAGAGAGAGAGAGCATGATTCGCCAAAACCACCAAGTAAGCTCCATGCCTGAACAGGAATTGAAGGAAGATACTTCTTCTGTCCATACTAGCCATCACATACCATAGTCCTTCAATCCTATGCAGTGTGTTCTTCAAAAGATGTACTGTGCCTTGAATCTGGGTTCATAATATAAACTTGGAAAGAACTCTTGCATAGACTTGCATAGACTGTTGTTTTTAGCCATTTTTTCTGGATGCTTTTAACAATTTTAATTTTCGATGCGGTCAGCCTTGTGGACAGATCTTAATAATGGGAAAATGCTTTTCCTATTATATGAGGTACTGCAGACTTTTCCACCTTTGTTTTTCATATGCTTTCCCTAGCCTTACCCGCAGTTGATGTTCGAAAATGTATTTTTCCTGCTGTGAAGAAGCATCTTAACCTGTTCCTGTATTTGTACTGTGGCATTTCTTTCCTGGTAGCAATGACAACAATGGTTTGGAATTATCCAGACCCATGCAACTTCAGCCAGATTTTGTATCCCTTCTGTTGCTGCTGTGGCCACCACAAGACAAATGTCACCATGTGTGTGGTCAGGTGAAGCAGTTTAAACAGGGATTCTCCCACAGTTTACAGAATGAAAAAACAACAACAGTACGCATAAATGGAAAAAGAACGGTGACATTTAATTTTCTAGTTTCTGTTTTGGGTTTGTGTATATGCATACGTAAGACTGTATATATTTCAGAAAAGATCAGTCTTAGAATTGAGTGCTATTGTCAGCTGTCCTCTAACTGCTTAATTAATTAAACACAGGACAGGTTGGTTGTAACTGTCTTGAAGGCCATGAAAATCTTTCTCAGAGCTCTTTTCTTTGTGAATGTGGCTGCTGTTTAGAAAATGCCAGTGTCGTAGGGGGCAATAAAATTTTAAGAGTCTATTGTCATATCTACATCTTTTCCATACAGACAATGAACTATTCTTCTTGTACTGTTTTCTAAAAGCAAAAAATGTGTTTTATGTCTTTGCTGTTATTCTGTGTTGTGGGAAGCTGGGCAGGAAGGCAATTTATGTACACTTGATAGTTGAAGGATTAGTCGGTGGAAGACCTGTAACTTGTTTGCGGGCAGCATAATCCTAAGGCCCCGTTGGACCGACACATGTCCGCTGTTTCAGCCCAGCGCTGTCACTTTAATGCCCTTACACCATGGGAGGCTCCTGCCTCCCCAATGGCTTCCTCGGATCTGGGCCCATGAAATCAAGGGTGCAGGTCAGAGGAAGATGCACTGCCTGAATCATGGTCCCGCAGCCCAGGGATGAGGCCTTGGATGTGGCCTAACGGCCGCATCCAACAGTGTTATGCTGCCGGAACGCTGGGCGGGACATCCGGGTGATCGACAGCCCGCCCATTGCGTTCCGGAGCGTTATGCCGTTTGCGTAACCAATTACGCCGCTTGCGTACATTACACAAACGGCGGAACGCAACGGGCGGGCTGTCGATCACCCGGATGTCCTGCCCAGCGTTCCGGCAGCATAACACCGCTGGCCGCATCCCAAACCTACCCCACTCCCCAGGCCGCATACTTTCCAGCACACACCCCTCTACCCAGTTCCATCCAGCCCCGCCCAGAACCACCCTCCCAGAACCGCTCCTGGCCAGCCAAGTTCAGCTGGCGCAAGGGTGGCTCTCTGTCCATGCTCCCGGGCTGGCTCTGCAGCTAGCATCAGCCTGGGAGCCTTAGCATCGGCACTACTGATGTTGCATTGACGCAACGGTGTGCTTAGGATTGCGCCCTTATTGTGACGGAAACTGCTCAGAGTCTAGCAGAGAAAGGGCAAACTTATTCAAGGTTGCAGAATAAGTCAGAGCCAGGAATAGGGACTCTGGTCTCTGAGTCACAGTTTTGTGTACTGACTTCTAACCCCTAAAGCCAGATCACTTCCCAAAAGAGGCTTCTCAGTTTAATTTTCACGTAACGCAGACTGCACTTGAAGGAGCCTAAGTGCTGCAATGAATTAAGAGTGGAATGTTGCATTCTGTAAAAGGGTGATGTTGCTAATACTCTAAAATGATTACGCGTGATAACTAAATATTTCCAGTATAGCCGTTGGCAGTTTTAAAAACGTGAAAATAAGGGCACAGTCCAAAGGTAGAGAAGGGCCGGCACAATTTCCTTGTATTGGCCCGGGGGTGTCGAAAAGCACATTTGCGATGACTCAGGAGTAGGGCAGGCCAGCACATGAGTGTGTGCTGGCCTCCCTGCACCACAACCCAGGTCTGTTAGCCCCCAGGTGAGGCCAACCTAGGGAAGCTGGCGTGGGGGAATGGGGAGGGCAGGGAAAGGTGGAATGAGGCAGGAGGAAGTTTGGGGAAGGCAGGCCCATTGGCAGACCTGCCTGGGGAGGGGGTGGAACCAGGATCCAGCATTTAGGCTGGATCCTAACCCTTGGCCCTGACCAAGTTGGTCCTACATGGGGTACTCCAAGTAGCCCTATTGGGATTGCTGGGGCCAGAGGCGGATCTAGAGGGAGGGCAAAGCTCTAAGTGTTGCAAGAAGCCTTACCCTGTCATGTAAATCCCTCCTCTCCCTTGCTGCTGTAGCCAGTAAGCAACGCCAAGATGTTGCTTTTCCCTGTGAGGATTGGCTAAAACGGTGCAGGAGAGGAGTGATTTCCACTGCAAGGTAAGGCTTATTGCAAAACTTAGAGCTTTGCCCTCGACTTAGATCTGCCTCTGGCTGGGGCATTACTCAGGGTAAGGGGAATACATTTTTCATACTCCCGTTTGGACTGCATGCAACCCCAACCCCACACTGGATATGGGGCAGGCTGGCTGACTTTCCTATTCCAGCACAGGATTAGGACTGGGCTGCCCTTGTTACAACAGATTTGTATGGCTAGCCTCTTATATACTTCAGAGTGTTTGATGCAGTATCTTTAACAAAAAGAATCTAGATTCTTAAAATAGATCGGACTGGTTTTTGCTAAAAGACCTTTAGAAAGGTGATCGCTGGATAGGTGCATCCACTCATGAACCTCCTTTACTGGGAGCACCAGGATCACAGAGGTTCCTCCTGGGCATAACCGAAACAAAAGAGCTCAATCCCTGAGCTGCTTACAGTTCCCCTGCTCTCAGATACTTTCTCCTGCTCTTGCTACTCCAGGTGTTCGGAACTCCCAGAACACCAATGTGGAGCTATCTCTCTCTTCTCTGAACCTCATCTCAATACTAGCTTTGTTCATGAAACCTTTGGCTTATCCCTCAAGGGTGAAAATAAATATAATAAGAAACTTTGGGGCCACTCCATAACAGGTCCCCCCGCCCTGCCCCCCCGGGCTCTGTTGCATGTGCTTATTCTTTGTGTTTCCCCACCCTTGTTCTATTTTGTTGGGTGCTTCTGTTTGGGAAATACAGAGCATAATTGTATTAGGATGTAGGTTAGAACTTATGATCCGGTTGGGAAGAGGGCTGCTCTTTTCATTAGTAGAGCAATGTGTTTTTCCTCTAAGGAGCTCAGGGTAGCATAAGATGATCTATTGCACTTTGTGACTGTGTAGGGATTTAAACTTAAGTCTCCACAAATAATTGCTTGCATCCAATTATCTTTCCTTGCATTTGTAGCCCTTCTCCTTCCTTCTATAACCTAACCCAGAGTGTCAAACACAAAGCCTGCAGGCCAGATACAGCCCCCGGAAGTGTTTTTTTCTGGCCTACATGCTAATTGGGCTCTCCCATATATTGAAAATATGGTCAAGCTTAGCATATTTTCTGTCATGTGCAACTAATGAGTTCCTGGGTGAGGAGAAAAAGCAGTTATCACCTGCTTAATGATGTCACTTCCTGCTTAATGACATAACTTCCTGCTCTCAGCAGGCCCCATGTATGCTGTTTGGCCCCTTGTATGAAACTAATTTGACAGCCCTGCCCTGGCCTCTGAAGTATGATATTGGGGACCCACCACCACTCCTGTTCCCCTTCTGGGACCTGATCTGTCCCATTGCCATCCATCCCTTGCCCCAGCCTGCCCCCTTTCCTCCTACCTCTTGAGTCTTCACAACAACCCCATAAGATAAGCAGCCTAAGCAGGTCTGACCTCAGGAGCTGCAAGGCAAGACAGCAAGAAAAGATTGTGCAGGATTGTATCAAGAACTCAGTTTGGATAAGGGAGTACTTTTGCACAGGCTTTGAAAGGTTGTTGCAATCCCGTTGGGGTCCAGACCCACAGGTTGAAAAACACTGAGCATAAAGAAGTAGTCACAATGAGACCATTTGAACAGTTCCCTTTGTTTCTAATCTGAATGTATCTATTGCTATAATGAAGCCAAAAAATGTATGCACGCATCTAATGTTCCTCATGCTACACCACAACATATTACATGTCTATTTTTCTTTCCTTTCACTCTTTATTTTTACCTCTGAGCACAGTGTATTTTCAAATTGTCTTGGATACTCTTTCATTCCCTTTTTTTCCTTCCGTGCTAATGTATTGTTCAGATGGGATGCCAGCACCTGCATTTAAAGGAAAATGCTTTCCCGTATTGATTTATCATTTCAGCCAAAGGTAATATTTAGTTTGGTATTTGCTAAGAAATGGAATTCTTATCTCTCAGCCTTCAAAACAGTAAAAACCTAAATGTGGAGTATTTGCACATTTGTCAAAAGCTGTTCACAATCCATGTTAGATTTAGATCTTTTAAGGAGCACTTTACTAAAAAAAATTGAAAAGGCTAATCGAGGTCATTGAGCAAATGCCTTTTTTCAAAAGGATGATATAGATTCCCTCTTTGCAGTCTTTTAATAAATTCAAAATAATAATATACTTGCATCTATGATACTAGCATCTATGCCATGCTCGTATTCTTGATCTTTTACGATCAGTTTACTGAACTATAGTTGAAAAGTCAAAGTAGAGCTGCTTAACTCATATTTCCATGACCCTTTTGCTAGCCTTTCCATGTGTTAAAAAGTGCAGCCTCCGAGGCTACAGTTTGAAGAAGGAGAACCTCTTGGAACAGGATTCTTAATCTTTCCCCCAGCAAATATCACAATCCTAAGCTCCTTTTACTCCTACTAGGGGAAAGATACAATGGCTGCTCGCATGTTTTGTTTTTCCTTTTGGAAATGAAACCAACTTAGATGAGATGAGATGATTTTGGGAGGGGAAAGGATGATAAATTCCTTGTTCCACTGCAGATGCGTTCTACATTTAGAAAAAACAAAATTATGGTAAAATAATGTGTGGATTGGCCCCAGCGGGTAATTTATATGTGGAACTCCTTGCCACAGGAGGTGATGATGGCATCTGGCCTAGGTGCCTTTAAAAAAGGGATTGGACAGATTTCTGGAGGAAAAGTCCATCATGGGCCATGATGGATTGGGCAACCTCCTTACATTAGTAGTAGGCTACTTCAGATTGCCAGGTGGAGGGGAGTGGCAACAGGATGCAGACATATTGTTGTCTCGCGTGCTCCCTGATGCACCTGGTGGGCCACTGTGAGGTGCAGGAAGCTGAACTAGATGGACCTTTGGCCTGATCCAGCAAGGCTCTACTTATGCCCTCAGAATCTCCTTTTTCTAAAGTAAGTTTATATTAATGAGTTGGGCCAATGAAGAGCAGTAGCGTTAGAGTCCGCATGATTTGAAAATTCTGGAAAGAACACCAGAAAGAACTCACTGCCTCTGGTTGTTTGAGGCTTGAGACAAGGCAGTCAAGCTTGCATGTCCTCTTTATAGAAAAGTATAGCAGTGTAGCATTTAATTAAGATGTAAAGAGTTAGAGGACAAGGCCCTGGCTAAGCACACTTAACCCCCTCTCAATAAACCTCACCCACTGCTGGCTCCAGTCTGGAGACAGAGGGTTTTGGGAACTAGCCCAAGTAATTCAAACTGTCCATACCCTATTTGCCTACTGGCTGCTCCAGACACCTTAAATTTTCAGCAGGAACTATTTAGCTTGATTAATACGTCCACGATGCTTCTTACTGCATTAGGCTTTACTTTTGTCCTTCCATCTTGATTCCACCCTGTTATTCTTGCTTCATATACCATTCCGGCCCCTATGCGTTTAAACTGAACTCAGCTTTTAACTCTTGATATCATGATTCTAACTTATCTTACATTTTATGTCATGTAAAGACAAGCTGACGAAGGATAGAAGAAACATGGGCAGCGCAATCCTATACCCCCCTTAGCACCGGCGCTGCACTCTTGCGCCGACCGGACGCTGTTGCGAATGTGCCGTAAAGCGCATCCGCATCAATGCTAAGGTGCTCGGCCGGCGCTCACAGCATTGCCAATGCTTGGGTGCCGCAGCAGCACCGGCCGTGCACCAGGCGAGCATCAGCGCCGATCGGTCAGCGCAGGGCCTCCACGAGGGCTTTCCAGAGGTGTTCCGGGGGCGTTACTAGGCGGCGCAGTGGGTGGATACCACGGTTATGACGCAGTTGTGACACAGGACGGCCGTAGTGCCAAATCCTAAACCCCGTCCCCGGCCATGGAGGCCCCAATTCGGGCCGCTCCTGTCCACGTTCCTCTGCACCTGCAAAACAGCAGGCACAGATCCAAGCAGGCCCATAGGGGTGACTGGGGCTTATGCGGGTGTAAGGGGAAAAAGTGTAGGCCCCTTGGCCTACACTTCGCTGCTGCTGCCGCCTCCTAATAGGCCTTAGGATATTGCCCTGCTATGTCGGCCTTACAAGGCCTGCACAGTATAGGACTGCACCCTCATTTTTTCACGCCCTACTTGTACCATTCCTCACAGTAAAACATCATCCGAGATTTATACAAATGTGGATGCTTGTATTACTTGCTTGTTTCTTTCTTTTTTGAAAAAAAAGGGCACCTAAAAATGTCATAGTAGAATTCTACAGCTCCTTGTGTCTTAGAAGAGCTTCTGGAAGAGTGGAATATTTCTGGTTAGAGCTAGTCAGGCTCTTAATGGGTGGGAGGTTTGTCCTAATTAGGTTCATTAAGACTATACTGTTTTCTTTGTCTATTTATTTATAAGCTCATGTTTTTCCTAGTCCCCCTTCCAAGTCTGATGCTGAATGAAACAAGTGAGTCTGTTTTTACAAGTACTGCACTTTTTACATAACATAAAACTGGTGTCTTCTAGAGTCAAGCAATCTTGTCAAACATTTTGTGGACAAAGTGATCAAAACTAAAACTTTTAATAGCTGAGCAGGGCAGTGTACATTTGTGCAAAATCCACATGTGGTTGTCAGCCCAATCCTAACCTGCCCTGGATCAGGCAGGCTGACTGGCTGCTAAGAGATGACTAGAGCGCAACTCGGAGTAAGGGGATGTTTTCCCCCTTACCCTGTGTTGTATGCCAGCCAACCCTGTGGGGCTACTCGGAGCTACACCAGTGAATTCTCTGGCACAAATCTGAATGGCCGTTGTATGGCCGATTGGGCCACAAGTAGGGGTTAGAATTTGGCCTGTGCTGCCGCGGACAGTCCACACCTTTCCTGGGCCCGATTCACCTCGCAGTCCGCCTTCTCCCATCTGAAATGCCCCTGAACACCACCCTCTCCAAACCCTCCCCCAGGCTGGCCTGCCAGCAATAACATACCCCCTCTAGCACTGGAAGCCTCCAGAAGCCAGCTCATGCCCTTGTTCAGCCAAATCCCGAGTAGTTGTGTACATGCTGTATGACATGTTTGTGACACTCCTGCTTGGGCACAAGTTGTGCTAGCTGCAGTCATTCTCTGGATTTCCCTCTGCAGGACATACTGTGATTTTATTTTTTTGTCTGTTCATTATGGGGGCACTTTTGTTACACAATATAAACAACACTCCATTTCCAGGTCATAAAATAAATACCAATTTATGATTCATGGTTACATTGGCTGGAGCTCTTGTTCAGGAACTAATAGGGGAGAACAGCACCAACATATCAAATATAACAAAAGAAAGAAAATATCTGAAATGGTGCAACCCTAGACATCCGCAATACAATACCAGGTATCCACCAGTTACCTTAGCAGCCAGTAAAATCTTGAGCTTACCCTCAAGAATGGTCTTGCTTGTGCTATCACACTGAGTACCTCTGAGTAGAGGTGTAACTAGGTCGGAGCCTGAGGGACACCTGCCCCGGGTGCTACACCAAGGGGGCACACGACTGTCCCTTGGTTTCCACCTAGTTTCAAAGGAGGTGCTGGTGTCTTTGTTCCCCCCATTCCTTCTGCTTCAGAAGAGAAGGAACAGGGAGCATGAAGCCATCACAGCAAGCACTCCCACCTCCAGGGAGAACCTGGAAGTGTCTGCCTTGCACCAGAGGAGAGATACTGGCAACCTCAAATCCCCCCCCCTTCCTTCTCCTGCGGAGAGCCGCCTTCAAGGGGAGCCTCCACAAGAAAAGAAACAGGGGTGCAATGCTACTGCAACAAATACTCCGTCCTCTGAGGTGAATCCAAAAGTGACATTGCATGATGTAGTGACACCACTGCCCTAAGCGCTTGGGCACTGTGTTACACCTCTGCTTCTGAGGTCCAGTGTGGAAATGAAACCCATGCAGGGGAGGGAAGGTCTCCCTGTCACACACAGCCTTTTGAAATGCAATACAGGCAGGCTCCAGTATCCCCTGGGATTCTGTTCCAGACTCCCCCTCCCACCCATGGATATTGTATATTGGGTAACCATGGATATTGGGGATACATTTTTGAAGATAGGGGATCTTCAGCTGTTTTTGCAACAAGGTAAAAAAAAAGATTTGTTTAATGTTCCCCTATCTTTTTAATAGGCATCCTAGTATCCATGTTATCCATGGATAACTGAAACTGTGGGTACCGAATCAGTCGAATCAGTCGATACCAGGGAACACCTGTACTGTTTATTGAAATGCAATATGTAATGCAACACAATAGCAAGTGTTTTTAAGGTTCTCAAAGGTCTGCAGTATGCCAAAGACAGAGCCTCTGGGAAAAAGCAGAGACTCATTACAGACTGGAAAAAAAAAACCACTTCCTAGCTGTGAGTTGCCAGGTACACTTATGGACTCCTGTGCAATGCGCACCTGATTTCACTTACAGTATTTCCATAAGATTAAGCTTTCAGGAAGCCAGAGATTTAAGAAGAGCAAGGAAAAGATGCAAGTGGATGATGGCAATGGGACAAAATATTCACAGGCTATTTTGACACTGAGGTGAAATAAACATTCAAGCAGTGGCAACATAATCAAATGTTATCAGTTACATCACACTGGCTATAAAGCTTCTAGAAAGTATCACTGAATAGCCCTTTGGAAAAGTCATGTTCTCTTGTGTTCGTCCAGCTACAGGCTTTGTTTGGTAGACTGGAATCTGGCTTTCCATTCAGAAGGTGTAGGAACACTGGCAAACTCAATTGTTTGGATGTAGTATAATGGTGAGGCACAAAATCCTTTAGACTGCGGTGTACATACCTGCCAACATGGACAAGAATCAATATCTAAATCCATTATGCTTGGATACCAGGCCAGGAAAAGAAATCTACTTCACTGTTCAATTACCCACACATTATTGTGGCTTGCGTTTCTCTCTCTAAATATTGGAAGTGACTCAGAAAGCAAAGTAATCCGAGAAACCGTTTTTGGTTGCACACTCCTTTCTTGAAAGAGTGCGGCAAGATTGTGTGTGTGTGTGCGCTTTAATCCCTTCGTAACAGTTTGAACTTTGCTCATTGCTGTTATTTTAGTATGGCTGATGTGGATGACCTAATTAAAGGCAAAAGCCTGCATGACTTTAATGGTCAGAGTGAAGAACTGGAATTTGTTAGCACAGCTTTAGCTCAACATGACCTTGGGAATCATTTAATTGTTATGTCGCTATGAGATGTCCCACCTTTGCAAGGTGACTGCAGTTCTCATGTGCTCTCTGTGTATTTGTGCCTAGGAATGCCGCTTGTTCACTTGCTTCTGATTTTGCTTGCTTTTTTGGCTGCTGCAGGAAGATGCTGAGCGCTTCTGGAGCTCAGTGTACAGCTGCAGCAAGAGGGCTATTGGGGGCAGGACTCTCTGCAAGTTCCTGGCAGGACCAATGGCTGCTGTATTCACCCTGAAGCTTCTGGCCACATGTAAACGCTTCTGAAATAAGCATTTTATTAGGGAGAGTCTAGAAATACATAAAAACAGGAGCCAGTCCACTCGGGAATTCATCACACATTGTCAAACATGCCGTCTTCTCTAGAATAACAAGCTCCGCTGGAACACTTTCTGCCAGTTTACAGAAGGAGCTTGCAGAGTGCTGATTGGCCAGGCCTCTGTGATGTCATAAACAACCTTTCCCTCCCTCTCAAAAACCAGCATTTGCTAGGGGCAGATGCATATCGTATTCCATCTCAATGGGAATCAGAGCAAAGGATTTCTTGAAACAGATTCTTCAATCCTCAGCTGACAGTATTAAGCAGGGCTTTGAAACTTGCACTTTTCAGAAGTCTCTTGCTCAGTCCAAAATGGTGGTGGCTTCATGTTTTCTAGATGCTTAAAACTCCTGCTGTCCCTGTTCTAAATAGAGCTGTCCCTGTTCTAAATAGCAGTGGAATCCAGCACAAGAAGGGCCTGCAGTTTCCTACCCCAACCTATCCTTTAGAAAAACATACCGGCATGCCCCGATGGATACCAGGGCATGCCTGTGTATGCTCTGCCTTGGATTAAACCTGCACATCACCTATACCTTGGGCCAGTTAGAGATGGGCAAATCATGCATGAAATTACACACAGGAGACGGGTAGCCGTTCCTCTGCTGGGCAACAAAACCTCTCTATTTTAGATTGAGAATCCCAGGAGGGACAATGTGTTAGAATTATAGAACTTCCTTTCTAGGAAGTGCTGGTCAGGGAAAAGTCGTGTCAAGAATTTCATTTTGAGTAGCAGACAGGATTGAAGAAAGGAAATGGATTGCTAGCTTCCAAAGTGGAGTTTTATGCTTCCAGTATAGACGCTAGTGATGTCTACAACCTCAGGATCATGTTTAGGGATTTCTTTTTTCTTTTCATGCAAGGAAAATTTGCCGTTCCTGACTGATTTGAGAAGTGATTATTAGTCATCCTGTGTGTGCTGACCAGAATCTCTTCTCTCTAATGGCAAGTCCCCGTTTTTTTGTATCATGGAGATGGCTTTACTTAGTTAGCTTTTCCTGCCGTCATAACTTCTGCAACCTGCACATGCCCTCAAAAGGCCTAATCTGGAATGTGTATTGGCAACACCAGTGTGGTTGACACCTGGCTCTGGTAGAACAATGGACCAGATAGCAACTACTGGCACTTCACTGAGATTACAATCCTATGCATGTCTACTCAGAAGTCATACCCACTGAATGCAATGAAGCTTACTTCCAGGAAAGTGGGCATAGGATTGCCCTCTGAGTTTTGGCCACACCTGCCCATTGATAAAGTCAATTCACCTGGCCTTGGCTGAAGCGAGGTTCAGGTGGCTGAGCTAGGGTCTCCTGCCATTATTGAATTAGCTAATGGGAAAGGTAGCATCTTGACCCTACCCCAAACCCCATAAAAAGAGGTGGTGAGATGGTGGTGATGTACATTTTATCCTAGTGCTTGTGGAGTTAACTGCACATTGCTGTCATGTACCTCTGTACCCAAAAGGGGAACCAAGAAACTGCAGCTGAGGAATACTAGCTAGGAACAAATCTGTGATAAGGATTACACTTCATTTTGATTTAAATCAGGTCCGACATTGATTTCAAGTGTCAGCTTTTGCTATTTGAACTTGCCTTATTTCATTTTAAAATAGACTATCAGGTTTTCAAAATTCACTGGCCTGTTTCTACTCTGGAGAGCTAGTGTCAGTCTCTTATGGATCACTTGGTTCTGAGGCTAAGGCTACAAGTTGTGGGTGCATAAAGGCATACCCCAGGATCCACTGGTTCGGTATCCACAATGGGGATACA
>JAJKFI010000013.1:2026136-2071690 GCA_029204185.1 Lerista edwardsae | reverse complement strand
ACTTCTAAATGTGTACTTGGCTCTTACACTTTGCACTGGAGGTGTATTTTATTTTGTTTTATTTTAAGAACAAAACCCTTCTGCACATAGAACATATCTCCTTTGCAAACTAGATTGCTACTGACAAGGAATTTTTGGTGTGAATTTCCATTCATTCTTGCAGCCTGTGCATTGAAGTGATAGGATCATACTATGTGTGTGTGCATGTGCTCGCGCGCATGTTTTTTAATGGGTCAAACAGCCCTTTGAAATGTTGCCCCTTGAATTACGGCTTAAATATGGCTTAAATACAGCTTAAATACAGCATAAATTTCCTATGTGGTTAATGGTCCAATCCTATAAGGATGCATCACTGGAGCATGTATACCAGTGACATAGCACGCTTTGTGACCATTACAAAAGGCAACATGCCATAGCTGCCTGGCACAACCTGGCCATTGCTGCAAGTGGCTGCACTACACAAAGCCTGCCACTGCAAGAGTCCCAGTGCAGGGAATGGGCAGTGGGTGAATTGGGGAGAGGAGGTGGAGGAATAGGGCAGAGAATGGGCAGGAAGGTGTCTGAGAAGCAGGGGAGGAAGTGGTGTTTTGGCAGCTACACCACCCATATCCTGTTGCCCTTTTCCAGCCTTGAGCCACCTAGGCAGCTCCATTCAAATTTGCACCAGCAAAGTAATTGGCACAGGTCTGTGTCAGACCCATGAGAACAGAAGAGGCTTGCCCCAGGGCAAGTGAATAAATGTTCCCTTACCTGTTGGTGCAGGTGCATCAGCGGGGGAGGGGGAATTAGGTAGGATTAGCCTGCCTGTTGATGTGCAGAGTAACAAGCAGTGTGATGTGTTGATGTGCAGAGTAACAAGCAGTGTTGATGTGCAGAGTAGCAGCAGTGTGATTGAAGTACTTTGACTAGTATCTGAAAGAGGAATCTTCACCACCTTCTTCGATGTCCATCTTTTCATCAACTGTGTTTTTCACTACCAACAGAAGTTACATGACTTCTGGGAGATTATTTTAACAATCCTTCAATTTGATGCCAGTGTCTTACTGTTTCCAAAAAATATCTTCCCCACTGGCACAATAGTGAGCATCTCCTTGGTGCTGTTTGGAACTATTGACCCTCTTTTTGTAATCTCAGATGTCATGAGTGCCAAACAAAGTATAATAAAAAGGCAGGACAAAATTCATATTCACTGACACTCTTTGTGAAGCAAGACTTCTGTATTGTTCTTTTTAAGTATTCCTCTGTCCCTGTCTTTTACTATTATGCACAAAAAAGAACCAAAGAACCTGATCAAATAGCTTCTGTGACTATCAATCATGAGAGCAGAATTTTCCAAGATGCTACTGAGTGACCAGTGAGTGGTCCTCATTTGATGGCCCAAGGACCTTGCACTTTTCCTTAGTAGCAGATGGAAGCAATTTCTGTTTTCCCAAGTCAGTTTGATGCAAGCCAGAACTCAGCAAGTAACAAGGCTGAGAGAGCAATCCTAACCTGGAGTGCGGCCAGCACAAGTTAAGTCAGCAAAGTTTGGCTGGCACAAGGGACACCGTAAAGTATGTTTGGACCATTCTCGGTCTCAGAGAGGCCAGCGCACAGACGTGTGCCATCCTCCCTGACTGTGGGAATGGTCCAAACGTGCTTTGCGGTGGCCCTTGTGCTGGCCTAACTTTGCTGACCAAACTATGCTGGCTGAACTCCAGGTTAGGATTTGTATTGCAAAGAGGCATAGAGGGATTGCGATCTCCATCTCTGCCTGCTTGTAAATTTCCAGAGGCACCTGGCTTGCCATAGTTGGAGACAGAATGCTGGACTATATAGACATCCGTTTGATCCACTAGGCTGTGAAGTTCTAAAATGTGGAGGCACTAGAATTCAGTTTTTGAACTGTCATGGATGCTAAAAACAAAGACAGTCAGAGGATATAAATATTGGTAGTTTAACAAAATGAAAAGCTTCTTGCTTACGTTGGTTCAGAAAATGTTTGCCAAAATATCATATACATACATTGGTTCAATGTTGATTGACTTCGTTATAAATCTAAATTCTAATTTTCAGTATTTTGCATTAGAAAACATTTCATTTTGAAAAAAAAATGGCTAAAAGTTTTTTACTAGCATATTCAGTAACACAAAGAAATACTTCTGGGCTTGTTTGCATTTGTGTTTTCAGCAGCCTCTTATTTCTGTGTGTTTTGATAGGTAATTTTGACTATGAAGGTTACAAATAAATTTGGAAAAAACCCATTAGTTTCATTTCCCCTTACAAACATTATTGCCCCAATTCAAGGCCTGCACTGGCAGAATGCTCATTATAAGAACATAAAAAGAGCCCTGCTGGATCAGGACAAAGGCCCATCTAGTCCAGCTTCCTGTATCTCACAGTGGCCCACCAGGTGCCTCAGGGAGCACATGAGACAACAAGATGCTTGCATCCTGTTGCCACTCCCTTGCACCTGGCATTCTGAAGTAGCCTACTGTTAACATAAGGAGGTTGCACAACCCATCATGGCCTATAGCCCACGATGGACTTTTCCTCCAGAAATCTGTCCAATCCCTTTTTAAAGGCCTCTAAGCCAGATGCCATTACCACCTCCTGTGGCAAGGAAGGTACCCGCTAGGTAAAAAAGTATTTTCTTTTGTCTGCTTTAACTCTCCCAACACTCAATTTCAGTGGATGTCCCCTGGTTCTGGTATTGTGAGAGAGGGAAAAGAACATCGACTCTATACCTCCCATACATAATTCTGTATGTTTCCGCTGGTTCAGGCTGCTGCAAAAGCACCATAAGGCACTTTGCGGCAGTGCAGGGAGTCAGCGATAAGGCCAGAGCTTTTCTGCATTTGCCAGCAGAGTGATGGAATGTTGAATGTTCCCATTCCCCAGGGAGGAATGGGGAGCCAAAAATCCCCCACAGGATATAGGAGCTGTGCTGGTAATGCGAAGATATAGATAGGATTGGGCTGTTGGTAACACAAAGCAGGGAAGATTCTCATTGTGGTCTCCTTTGGGCAGTGGTTCCCGAACGTTTCAACTGGCGGCTCCCTTCAGCTACTGAGCCATTGGCTGGGGTTCCCATTATGTCGATAGTCCTTTACATTATAGAGGTTTTACACTAGGTTTCCGTGGCTCCTCTGGCTACTTCGTCTGGCTCCCCAAGGAGTCACGGCTCACTGGGAACCACTGCCATTGGGCCTTAGTGCACATTGTGGTATAATGGCAGTGTCTGTAGCTTTGAAATTAACACCTAATGAAAGATCTTGTGGCCACGGCTTTTGTTTTCCATTACTCAAAGTTAACTCATCCTTCCCTTTCGTCACCTGCTTTAATAAGCAGGACTCCTGGTGTGCCCCATAGAAAGGAAACTGATGAAAAGGAATGAGGAACATATAAGTGGGAGAGGCCACAGGTGTGTACATTATCTCCAAGAATTGATAGGTTGCAATCCAGAAACTACCAATTTCAGGATGCAATCCTAACCTGGAGTTAGGCCAGCACAATTAGGCCAGCAAAGTTTGGCCAGGACAAGGGCCACCACCTTAAAGCGTGTTTGAACCACTCTTGGTGTCAGGGAAGAAGGCGCACATCTGTGTGCTGGCCTCTCTGACTCCAAGAGTGGTCCAAACATACTTTACAGTTTCCTTTGTGCCAGCCAAACTTTGCTGGTCTAACTGTGCTGGCCTAACTCCAGGTTAGGATTGCACCCTGAAATTGGTAGTTTCTGGACTGCAACCTATCAATTCTTGGAGATAATGTAAGAAAGTACATTAGGTTCTCCTTATCAGTTCTCCTTATTCTGCTAGGTTAAAATAAATCTGGCTTTCCCCACATTTATTTGTAAAATAAATCATTTGTAAAATGATAGTGGTGCCTTTCCAGATTTGTTGATGGCTGTTGATTTTGCATGTTTGCACTTTCTCTTTTGCTTCATTTGCAGGACTACCTGACTGACTTGATCACCAATGACAGTATTAGCTTCTTCCGCATCTCAAAGAAAATGTATCCTCACAGGCCTGTTTTGATGGTTCTCAGCCATGCAGCCCCACATGGTCCTGAAGATTCAGCCCCTCAGTATTCTCATCTCTTCCCTAATGCTTCTCAGCACATGTAAGGAAATGGAAATCTTAAACCACCTTTCTTCATTTTCAGTTCTGGGGAAATAATTTCTGGACCATTTGTGCCTTGGCATAAGCTCCTCGCAGGTATCAAAAACAGAACAGCTTGGCATTTTTATATCTTTGCACACACACCAGAGTTTGCTCTTTAAATACATTTTGCAGTTATGCAAATCTTTTCCTTTTTCGGCAAACATTTGTCAGGAGCTGGAAAATAATGGAAAAAGAAGGAATGTGACTTGGATAAATGTACTCATAGGGGGCCTTTTTTCCAGGAATGCATCAGGGGATGATGCCATGTCATGACACAGCATCAGTTCCTGTGCATTCTGGGAAGGAAAATTGTGAGTGACAGGATCCATCCTCCAGGGAGACAAGCAGCCTTTCTATTGCTGCTGTATCCATTCACAGACGTAGTGGCTTTTTCAATTCAAAGGAAGAAATGCACCTCAGTTGCTGACTCAGGTAAACCGTCCACTCAATCCCAAGCATTACGAGAACTTTTGTGACCCCTTCCCATGAAAGTGATGGCTTTTTGAACTTCAGTTGCCCCCGAGTAACGAACATTTCCTGAAGTTTTGTGAAAATGCTGAACTCAGATAAGTTCAATCTGTAACTGGCATTCTTGGCTCTGTGCAGACGACACAAACACATGACCAGCCTCAGAACGGGCAGCCCCTCATGCCTTCCTCCTCTGTTCCTTGGTACTATGTGGAGTCATTATCTCAGGGCACAATCCTAACCTGCAGTTAGGCCGGCACAGTTAGGCCAGCAAAGTTTGGCCAGGACAAGGGACACCATAAAATATGTTTGGACCATTCTCGGAGTTGGAGAGGCCCGCACACAGATGTGCGCCATCCTCCCTGACTCCGAGAGTGGTCAAACACACTTTACGGTGGCCCTTGTGCT
Source organism: Lerista edwardsae (assembly GCA_029204185.1). Classification (NCBI taxonomy): domain Eukaryota; kingdom Metazoa; phylum Chordata; class Lepidosauria; order Squamata; family Scincidae; genus Lerista; species Lerista edwardsae. The sequence continues at coordinate 2,066,672 of JAJKFI010000013.1, read as the reverse complement.
GGTCAAACTTTGCTGGCCTAACTCCAGGTTAGGATTGCACCCTCAAAGTTTCCCTTCCTTCAGTTCACTTCGCTTGTGAAACCCGCTCCCTAAAGAAATTAGCTCTGGCTTACCTTTAGGCATCAGATGAAAGCAGTACCAGAGGCGGATCTACAGGGAGGGCAAAGCTCTTAAGTGTTGCAAGAAGCCTTACCCTGTCATGTAAATCCCTCCTCTCCCTTGCTGCTGTAGCCAGTAAGCAACGCCAAGATGTTGCTTTTCCCTGTGAGGATTGGCTAAAACGGTGCAGGAGAGGAGTGATTTCCACTGCAAGGTAAGGCTTCTTGCAAAACTTAGAGCTTTGCCCTCCCTTAGATCTGCCTCTGAGCAGTACTACTTTTGAGGTGCTACGACTAGTTCTTATTTTCATTTAATACTGCTTCTCTGAATTCTACCATTAATTAGAATTATTAGTCTGGAGGCCAGATCGAGAAGGCCCTATCACCGGGCGGTATGTGTGTACCACCAGCGAAAATGTTGCAGACATGCTGTAAACCAGATCTGTAACAACGTACCGCCTGTGCTGGGCTAGCACTCAGTTTGCGCCAGGACCCAATGCCGGCAGTAAGGACGGCCAGCGCTCCAGCAGCGCCACCTGCTGGTAACTCCATTTGGACCTGGGGGGAAGGCGGGGAGGGAAGGAACCGGGCAAGGGTGGCCTGGACAGCCTGACCTGGGGCTGCTTGATTCGCCACCGGCAAAATAGCCAGCGGTGAGCCAAGGAGCCCCATTGCAAGCGGCAGGGCTTTCCCCAGGGAGAGGGGATGAATGACCCCTTCTCCCAAGGAGCCTCCAGTGACTGCCTGGCTCCCGCAAAATGCAGCTGCTCCTATGGGATCTGTGCATTTCCGGATTGGGCTGTGCCTGGTTTTAGTATGATGTGCTAATATTTGTATTGGCTGCTTTGGTGGGTTTAAATTTTTAAAAAAGTTATATACAGTATGTTTCAAAAAATAAGTAAAATATAAATTCTTTAGACCCAGAAGCATGCATTGAATAATAGTAAATAGGGGTGTAGTAAATTTCTTTGAGTGTATGTACAAAAGGGATTAAAAAGCACTGACAGATCATTAGTCCGCAATAAGGGATTTTTTTTAGACTGTGTTCAAAATGCAAAATGATCACTGCTATATCTGAAGCAGTGATTTCACATTTTATTTTCCATCTGTAGTTTCACATAAGCTTCACATGAGGTATTTATTCATGATGGTTGGATTGTTTTTATAGGGGCTTCTACGGTTGTATCTGTAAGCATTTTATTGTCTTTTTCTCAAGGTCAAATAGAATCAGGATTTGTAGAACAACCAGGATGTCACTTATTTTACCCACTCTTCTGAATAAATTTTTTTGTTCGGCCCCTAGAAATGTTGTGCTTTGTGTATTTGACCGTAAGACGGACAAATCTGTTAAGTACAAGAGGGTTACATTTGTAGTAATCAAAGAAGATTGCGGAGTTTGGTTGAATGAAGCAGCAGGAGGTTTCAGATGAGCCAGGAAATCACAAAGCATACTGGAAAAGGAATTTGCCAAGCATTTTAGATTCATTCAGGGCATTACATAGCAACCGTTTCCATAACCATCAGCATTTTCAAAGCAGCAATGTCATTATCCAGCCACAGTAACATTCTGAAATCAGAGAGCACATTAGCAATGTAGAGAGAATAATAGGGAACCTTTTTCCCCTGAGAAAAAAGAATCCTCTCTGTCCCATCTCAGAGCATTTTTAAAGTAGAACCTTGATATCAAATCTATTGCAATTCACTGTCATCCGTATATCCGAAGCAAATTCATTGTTAAGGTCACCCAGAGCATTCAACAACCTAAACATAACTTGGCATTAGAAACTGTGCCTTCCTATCATGCAGAATCCCAGGTACATCTACAGAGACTCCGTGAGCTCTGTCCGATATGCAATCACAAACATACATCAAATATAAATGCATCTGGACAATACCTATCAAGCTCCCTTTTCAGGTCATGTAGACCAGAGATCTTCAACAGGTGTGTCAGAACTCAGCATTATGTTGCAACCCAGACTCGGATGAGTCACAGCTGCACTGCCGTTGTCATTTTGTTTTGGGGTTCAGGCTTGCAGAATTTTCACACTTGTCAGAGTTTAGAGGTCCTACTTGAGCTAAGGGCTCGATCCTAACTTGTGCCGGAATGGGAAGGCTGGCGGGCCTGCACTGTATCCAGCGCACGTTAGGAGGCCGCTGGAGTTCCCCTGGGGCAAGGGCATTTTCGTGCCTTTCCCCTGGGGTAGGCGCCAGATGCCCTGATGGGCTTGCTCGGATCTACACCTGCTGTTTAGCAGGCGCAGCTCTGAGCAAGCCACGTGGTCTAGGGACAGAAGCTTGGATGTGACCTAACGGCCGCATTGCATCTCCGCCACCCTTCCCAGGCCAGCACTACCGCAACAAAAACCTTATTGGTACAAGGGAGAGGGAAACGGTAAGGCTGAGTCTTAAAGGAAGCAAAAGCAGCAGAATATGTCTCAAAATTGGAAGTTCAGGGCTGGCAGACTTTACTGACGTATTAATAAGAATTTTAATGCTGTGATTCTCTGCTAAATCCTCAAGTCGTCAGGCTGAAATTCACAATATCTGCTAAATGGTATAGGAGGGCTTCTCCAGCAAGCTGTACAGTGATTGTAAAAGTGCCTCCCTCCACCTCGATAGCCTGTGCAGAATGAAATTGGAACAGCTCTGCCGTTCTCCTGCTTTCCCGGTTAGGCTGTTAGCATCTTAATGCTAAACTGCTGGTGCTGAAATATTTCCTCATTTACTGTGAATGATATGTGCTATTTCAATAGGTTTTAGTTTGAGCGGAGCAATTTTCATGTTCCCGGCTCTCAGATAAATCACCACAAGGTAATATTTTGCCACCAAACAAGTAATGTTTCTCAGTTTACCACAGAAAATTAATTCTGTCATGGAGGGCTATTCCTACCCTCTCTCCCAGGAAGAATTATCCACCACAATGTGCGTCAAATATTCAAGATGGAAATACAAACCAGAGTGCTCGAGCTCATTTAAATAGTCAGTTGCAGGGAATTAATAGCATTTGCATTAACTTGGATGCAAGACCATGACAATTGGACACGTTGTATTTATTATGTACCCTCGTCTGCAAAGAATCTGTTGCCAACCACACCAAAAACTATGACGTAGATTTAGAAATACCAATAATTGAAAACAACAATAAATTGGGGTTTATGAATTTGTCTCCTGGGTTCTGAACTTTAGAACTTATTGCCATTGTATTTCATGATTACCTCTGTAATTACGAGGGCTAGAAATGTATTCGGTGTTATTGAAATAAAGTGTCAGGATTTTTTTCCCCCAACAACCTACCTGCTATTTGAGACATCCTGGAAAATGGTGCCATATTTCTACCGAGGTTGAATGACCGCATTGTTGCCAATGGTGTGTTTGCAAACCAGGATCAGTTGACTTCCAAAAAGAGAGAAAGGCCTTCAGAGAAAAAATTCACAATATTACCATATTCTTGCAAATATGCTGTTAAATATGCAAAGTGCTATTAAGATGCAGCTTTTTTGCAGTGCTGTGCAGGGTGCTAATGTATAGATCCTTATGTAAATCACAGAAGCAGTCCTCACACAAGAATATCGCCCCCAAACAGCGGCGTCATGCAGCTGGAACGCTGGGTGGGAGGAACGGGTGAGCGGCAGCCCACCCGTTGCGTTCCGGTCCATTTCACCGGTTTCGTCCGGTCCCCGCCGCTCACCTGTTCCTCCCACCCAGCGTTCTGGCTGCATGACGCCGCTGCCCCCAAACCATTTTTTTTTCAATTGAGGACACAGAACTAGCTCTTGCAAGTTTTGCAGAGCATTGTCTCAGGGGAGGCTTCCTTGACTTGTGAGTTCCCTGTACAAAACTTGAGGAAAAAAACCCTTAATATTTTACATTGAGCTGCCTGTTGGTTGCAGCTCAGCTGATTGAGCTAATCATAACTCAGCAAATTTTGACTCCTGTTCCTACATTAGGTATGGTTGTGCACCAGTGTTCCACAACTGATTACAGGTATTACCTGTAACTGAAAGGCTTCAATCAAAGTAGATTGCGAAGTCTTAGTTGCTTCCCATAAAACTAATATAAGCCAAAGTTTCATTTTTACTTGCAGTAGGGGGGGATACTGTGCAAACAATTCTAGTGGCTCGGTTTCCCTAAAAAACAATAATTGCCCTCTTGATGCATAAAATGGGGAGACCCTGGAAAAAAGTGCATCTCTCCACTTTCCACAGTAAAAAAAATTCAGATTTTTTTACCCCACTTCTTGCAATTGATGCATCCATGTGCCACAAAATGGATTTTAAATACACTCATTTTCCCCATATTATATTCAAGGTGGTGTACATTATTTGGGGTTTTTATCACACTATGTACAAAGTAGAATTCTCCATCTTGTATACTTTATGCAAACGAAGTAATATTGAATGTACTTGGTTCATATGATTTGCTTGGCTTTCTGCTAGTCACAGAAATGGACAAGGAACTATGGAACGTTTAGAAGTCTAATCACTGGAAATAATACCCAGTTCCTCTCTTATGTCTGAATTTCAAGCAGTGTTCCTGCTTCTTCATGTAGCCATGAGGCCTAGAAACTTGTTCAAAACCTGAAAATGGAGATTCCCTGAATGCTGCATTTCGTGTCCAGTACCACATTCTGTGTTTGTGTTGCATGTTCAGGTTTACAAAATATACAATTTCTTTTCTAAAATGGAATGGAATACAAACAAATTGTATTTGTTTTACTTATAATTGCCCATTATTTTTGTATCTCTAGCACACCCAGTTATAACTATGCTCCAAACCCAGACAAGCACTGGATAATGAGATATACTGGCCCCATGAAACCTATCCACATGGAATTCACAAACATGCTGCAGCAGAAGCGGCTTCAGACGCTCATGTCTGTCGATGACTCTATGGAGGCGGTAAGACCAATTATCCCACTCCCTGAGACCCCTGTTTGCATCCTGCATTCCTACCCTAGTGGTGAGTCGCTAACCTAAAAACAGATTCACATTATCTCAGGATAACTATTTTCCCATTTGGTTAGTCTGGTTGCATTGCTCCAGGCAGACCAATAGCAGCATAATGCAGAATCTTTAACATCATACAATATCCTTTGAATTCCTACAGTAATGAAATCAATGTATACAGAGAAAATTATGCAGGAAAACAGGTCAGTCTCCAGCGTGCAGTGCCATGAGACTTGCGGGCTATTGCGCTTTTTCAGGGCGCACTCCTAACCTGGAGTGAGGCTGGCACAGTTAGACCAGCAAAGTTTGGCCGGCACAAGGGCCACCATAAAGCCCGTTTGGACCACTCTTGGAGTCAAGGATGATGGTGCACCTCTGTGTGCTGGCCTCTGACTCCAAGAGTGGTCCAAACATCCCTTACGATGTCTCTTGTGCCGGCCAAACTTTGCTGGCCTAACTGCCCCGGCCTAACTCCAGGTTAGAATTGCATTACCTCAGTGTGCATGCCATGAAACTAAAAACTGTGTTGATACAGAGGTATGTTAAGTAGAGACTAGTCAATAGAACCTGGGTCATGAATCTTATTGGCCAAAGTGATCAGAGTGATGAGCTGATGTGATGCTGAAATTCTAGGGGTGGTAAAGACTGTTTTCAGTCCCAAAGCCGTCAAAGCCCTTTTCCCCCAAGTTGGGTACCTGAAGTTTTCAGGCAGTACTTACAACTTGCTCTGAAGGCTTTGGAGCATATATATCTATGTGAGTCTTGAGTCTCTCGTGAACAGCAATTGCATGCAACCGGATTGAAATACTCTTTTGGGTAGAGGAGTGTTCTTAGAATCCCTTTGCATCAACCCAGTTTTTAGTTTCATGGCATGCACACTGAGTAAACCATGACACTGGGTATTTGCAAGCTTTCATGGCAAATTTGGCAGACCTTTATGGCAGCTAAGTGGTAGAGCACATGCTTCTCATGCTAAATTTCCCAGGTTCAATTGCAGAAATGTGTATTGGATCATTCCAGCAGACCTCATGATCTGAACACCTTTTCTGAGGCTTTGCTTCTTTATTTCTTGGCACAGCCTTTTTATTCATTTGTGAGTGTATTTTTTCCTGCCCTTCCTCCTAGGTTAGGCTGACAGGGTTACCCAGTGAGCTTCATGCCTAAGTAAGGATTAGACCCCAGTTCTTCCTGGTCCTACACCAGATTCCACTGCACCTTGGGAAGATCCCTACCTGAGATCCTGCTGCAAAATTATAGGATAGCTTCTTATATTCAGTTCTCTTCTATTTCATATCACTGATTGGCAGTTAGCTTGAACTCATATATTTTTGCTATTAGAATGGAATAAAGGAACCTCACAGTGTTGTGTGCTGGGGGAACAGTAATCTCAGCTCCCTTCTGTGAAAATTAATGGGGTTATTTTCAGACTGTAAAGCGGTAAATCTAACATGGAAGTGAAACAATTTACTTCTTCTTATCTCTCAGCATTCGAGTATTTTGTTTGTGATATAACGCAGGCATCCTAAGAAGCAAGGTTAAGGTGATCTGAAGGCCTTGCTCCTGCTTGCAACTGATTATGATTACTATAATGGCTGATTCGTGATTTGCTCTGGGAAGATATAATCTCTCAAGAGCTACTGTGTGCACTTGGAGAAGTTAACCCTCAGTGTTGCAACTTGCCCAAATTAATGGCTTTTAACTCTAAGTCAGTAATCTGGAATTGAAGCTGTAATTATAAGTCAGCTCAATGAATGTTAAAATCCATTCAGCTAATCAAACTTAACCTTCTGCTTTGTCACACATGCATTCCAAAAATAGTTGCCTGTTGACCTGCTTTTCTGTGCAGAAATAAAATTTCATACATTTCAAACAAGGAGGTATCTGGGTCACCATAATAATTCTCAGAGCACAATCCTAACCTGGAGTTAGGCCGGCACAGTTAGGCCAGCAAGGTTTGGCCAGCACAAGGAACACCGTGGACCACTCTTGGAGTCAGAGAGGCCAGCACACAGACGTGCACCGTCCTCCCTGACTCCAAGAATGGTCCAAACATGCTTTACGGTGGCCCTTGTGCCATATTTTTAACATGGATATACTCAAGTGAGTTAAAGATAGATATACGGTATTTTGTAGTAACCCATGCTGAATGGTTACCTTCAGAGCTCCAGTGCACCCATCCATAAATCAATGTTTTGACACTTGGGGTCAAATTAAATGCTATGCTGAATTCATTTGGTCAGTTTTGTTTGCTAAATAGTGTGTGCAGGAATACATGAAATGTGACAAAGTCATGGTAGGGGTAAGGGGACTATAGGCCTCTATCCATGCCAAGTTCCTAGTTCCAATTGCACCTCTTGTATGCTGTTTTTACTGGAAAATCTTCCATCGACTTTCAATTGAAGTTTTTTTTTTTCCCCAGTAAACACAACATAGGGAACCTACTGTTTTTTTCTTGGTGAAATACAGGTATTTATAGGCTATTGTAATGAAGAGCTATTAGAAATAAATGAAGAAAAATCTAAAATAATGGTATTTACAAGATCAAGAAAGAAAACCAATAAAAAATAGAAAATTGACTCTTTTTCGTTTCAACAAGTAAATGACTTTTGCTACTTGGGAACAGTATTTCAGTCTAATTTCATATGGACAAAACATATTCAATGTCTCAAAGAGAAAATAGAGTTAGACTTATTAGCACTGAAAAAAAAAATTACATAAAGGGAGGGCAATATATACCAGCATTAATAAAGACATAAAGCCGTAGTATTATGACGTCTACTGTATGGCTCCCAAATTTGGTTTGCTGGGCCAGTAGAACAGCTGGAGAGCTGCCAACAAGCTTCTTTCGAAAAATTTTAGCATCACCTCTCTGTATAGCCGCTGTGGTGTTACAGCTGGAAGTTGGACTCCCAAAGATCCAAACCCTGATCTGGAAAACAGTTATCAGTTTTAAACACCAATTAGTAACTGCCAAAGATCTTCCCATTTTTACAACATTGGCAGTACAGGAATCCTGCTGGACAAAATGGAACAATGAAGTTAATGCAGAACTGGCCGGCTTGGGTCTACAGAGCACAAGATACCTGAGCGCAAGGTCCCGCCTATTGTTGGAAGAAAAACTTTGCAAGCAAGACTGGGACTGCCTCCTAGTGGAGGCAAGCAGAAGTGCTCCCCCCCCTTTTTTTAGAAATTAGGTTCCCGGTCAAATTTACAATATCTACCTATTTTTATATATTGACCGTGCCCAAATTGAGACATGCGTATATGGCTACTTGCTGTATGCGTTACCTACTGCACAGATGAAAGGCCACTTCTTGAAAATACCTCCAGAACAACATCACTGCAACTGCTCACTGGCAGAGCTAGACACTTTATTGCACACTTTTTTTCGGTGCCCAAAATATGCAGCAGCTGGAGAAAGATACTTGAAGAAGTGGTTGCAAAAGTACTCAACACTTCCAGACCCTTCAAAACTAAAGCAGCCTCCATAAAGAGTGTGTAGAGGATGTGGCGAATTTCTGTTTGGTTGTGTTTTTAACTTAAAGTCAATAGTTGTATGGCTTTTGGGCTAAAAAAACCTAATAAAATTCTTGTTCTTTTCTTGGTTGAAACTCTCAACTTGAAACAGCGTACTAATGTGACCACTGTTTTGCCACATTTCAGCCCTGAATGTTGTTTGTAATCCAGGGTGTGGTGGAGAACCACTTGACCATATTATGATCGTAAAACTGTGTCTGTCTTTTAAAAACAGTCGCAGACCTACCATTGGGCAAGAGGGGGCCAAAGCCCCCGGGCAGTGGAGCTCTTGGGGCAAGTCTCAGAAAGCCTCCTGGATGTGACCAGAAAACACTTCCAGTTGCATCTGGGCAGTCCGGTGGGTCCCTCCGCTGAGGCTCCAAACCCCATGGATAAAAAGGACCCACCAGTATTCTGTGATCCTGCACAATTCTGTAATTTGATCTCAGGTATTCAGATTTAATAAGAAGCAACTGTAGTTCCATATTGACTATAAAAGTATAGTATAAAACAAGTATAGTATCAAGAAAGGTATTCTTTATCCTTTTTAAAACGGAATGATGTACTTTTGTGTGTTTTTTTCCAGATTTACAATACTTTGGTTGAAACTGGTGAACTGGATAATACGTATGTTATATATACTGCAGATCATGGGTATCATATTGGACAGTTTGGACTAGTGAAAGGAAAATCCATGCCATACGAATTTGATATCCGGGTCCCTTTCTACGTACGCGGTCCTAATGTAGAGGCTGGTTCTTTGTAAGTTCATGGGGTTTGTGGCAATGTTTGCGGCAATGTTTTACGACATCCCAGTTAAGAGAACTGCATGTAATATTTGCTATACATTTAACAGCCCAATCCTAAGCAGCACCAGCCTAGCAAGGCTGGTGCAGCAGTGCTATATCTTAAGACCAGCAGGAGACGGCAGCAGCACAGGGCAAGGGGAGGTTTCCTTCTTGCACCCGGATAAGCCCCAGCTAGCCCTTGGTTTATGTTTTGAAATTAAACAGTAAGAAGCATTTTGTCAGTGATATACAAGAAAGTGTGTGACTGTTAAAGTGTTAATTTCAGTCCGCTAAGAAATTATGTAAATATGCTTTCTAAGTAATTATTTTAATATCAAATATTTGGACTACAGCAGTTATTTTGGACACAATATGTAGGTTTTAATATATACTAGAATACATATATTAACATAATTACTGCTTGCTTTATACTACCATGGGCTTTCCCCCCTTCCTCTTAGTATAGCAAAAGTAACATAAGCAAACAATATCATGTGGTAATGCAGTAAGGATCCTTTCCTGAAAATATCCAAATTAAATGGAATAATCATTGGCATTCTGAATATATTGTGGTGATTCAGAATGAAAAGCAAAGCATTGTATTTGTTTTTTAAAAAAATAGTAGTATTCTTAATGAAACTAAACACACAAAAAGCCCAAATAGGGGTGGCCTGAAGTAGAACGTGATGTTCTGTAGAGATTATTAGCTCTCCTGGTTAGTGAGAAGCTGTGTGATGTTGCATTGCTCTCTCCAACCCAGGTTTTCACAGTGTTCACAATGAGTGCCTAGGTCACTGCCCGCTGATGCCCTGATCTGATCTTCCACAAAACCATTACCTGCTGTCCTGGGTGCAGTATTTCCTAGTGATCACTGGCTGCTTCGTTCTGATTGCTATGTGTTCTTTTTGAACACATGCCAAAGCAAATGCCCAAGGCGGCTTGCATGAGCAGGCTAGTCTAAACCTCTCTCTCTCTCTCTCTCTCTCACACACACACACACACACACACACACACTATTTTTTTCAATGGGGTTTTGACGAATCTACAGTCTTCTTGTGATCCATCAATCCTCAGTCCCAGATGTCACCTTCCCAGTGTGGTTCTCTCCTTTGGCTGCATGCCATCAAGCCTCAGCAGGCAATCAAGCCTGGCAAGTCAAGCCTGGCCAGGTCCTCAAGGTCGTATTCCGTTCTTTTGCCAGCTGGCCTTCTCACACACTCCACCGCAACTCTCACTTGCGGTGAGCGACTCTGTTCTGCCACCACAGGTACTGCAGCTTGTCACAACCTGGCATCCGTCTCCCATCCAAAAACAAACCACAGATCTTCCTGCTTAGCTTCAGATAGTGCCAGCAGCTCAACCATTAGTCTATACCTCCTGCCCTTTTAAATCACTAGCAAATTATGCCATGTGGAAGCTGCCCAGTTCAGTGCCTTGGAAAAGCTGAAACCTATTTCTGTTATGCTCACATAAATCAGAGCCTGAAAAGATCCAATAAATTAGAATGCATACCTAGAAACTGGCTACAGCAAACTCCCCTGCACCCAGTGTCAGATGCTGATGCACCCTTGGAGCTTTGTCACATAAACTAATTGCTGGCTATCCCCACTTATCAGCCTGATTTAATAGCAATTGCTGTAGCACAGCCTCATTACCATAGGTTCATTACTTTAACCAGATATGCTACACCACATTAACTAGTAATTAAAATTAAGCTGTACTTGTCAAGCAAATGAACAAATGTATCATCCTCAGTTCCTGTCGTTGTTTGTTTGCTTTCAAATCCTGTAATTTACAAATGGTCTCATTCATTGTTGCAATAAGATGCGGCAGCCTTGTTGTGTTTCTAAGTTGGGAAAATGTGCAAAAGCAGAAAACTACCCATATGGCACTATCTTTGAACTGTTATTTCTGCTGTAGATAATGGCAAGTATGCGCTTGTCCTCAAAGCTCTATGTAGCTTTTCTTTGAGGCTTCGTTTCTGGGATTTCTCTATTATTTGCATTGTTTTAGTAAGCATCTTAATTGGAGCTGTTGAAGTGGAAGTGAATTAGAGCTGGCTAAAAAACTGAGTTATGCATCAGAAAGAGTCTTGTTTTGAATCTCACCTCTGCCATGAACTGTGTCACTTTAAACAAGGCATTCTCTCTCTCTCTCTCTCTCTCTCTCTCTCTCTCTCTCTCTCTCTCTCACACACACACACACACACGCACACGCACACGCACGCACGCACGCTCGCTCGCTCACTCGCTCACGAAATCGGAATAATAATGCTGGCTTACACTGCATTCCTTATGAACAATCTTGAAAAATATTGTGAAGCATTTTAAACACTGGAGTGCTTGTGTGTGTGTGTGTGTGTGTGTGTGTGTGAGTGAGTGAGAGAGAGAGAGAGAGAGAGAGAGAGAGAGAGAGAGAGAGAGAGAGGTTTCAGATCCCAAATAGGAACTCTCTTTTTTCTAATGGTTAGATGGACATTTTGCTCCTATGAGTAAAAAGACTTTGATTTGAGACTTCGAAACTTTGGTGGGTGCATTGAGACTTTGGTGGAATTATAGTGTATGGTAAACATGTGACTGCTGATGAAAATGACAGTTGTGCATGTGCGATTCCTCCCAGCCCCCACCCATTATATCTGGTAAAACATACTCATGATCATCATAACCCCTACTGTAACCCCTGCTAACTGAGCAAGAGGCACTTTTCCAAGTTGTGTTCCTCTTAGCAGGGGGAGAGTAATTGTCCCTCTTCACCCCTGAGCAGTGTCTTTGTCTAGTGGCTGTTCTGATTTTTTTTTTTTAAGATTTTGAATGCTTTGGGGACAGGGAGTCATTGTTGTTGTTGTTGTTGTTGTTTTTGTTGTAGCAGCCTGTAAACCACTTTGTGTTGAAAAGCAGTATATAAATACTTTGGTTGGTTGGTTGGTTGGTTGGTTGGTTGGTTGGTTGGTTGGTTGGTTGGTTGGTTGATTGATTGATTGATTGATTGATTGATTGATTGATTGATTGATTGTATATTTCCTTGTTCCCACTCCATAACATTAGCTGCCACTGAAAGAGAGGCAGAAAAAAACATCATTTTGGTAACAGAGGAGAAATGGGATGTACACACTCGTAGCTGTTATTCTCGGGTTATTCTCAGGCACACTTGCAATGCCTTCTCAACAGATTAGGAAATGTGAGGAGGAATCTAAGCACAATCCATATGACAGCAGAGGTTTGAGCTCCTCCCTCTCATGCTCCTCCCTCTCATGCTGCAGCCCTTGGAGGAATAATAGAACAGGAGCCGACATCTCTTAAGAAGAAATAGCCCCCGAATGAAGCCAGTGGGCGGGCTTAGCAGCCATGTTGGGACGTCCAAAACAATCCGTATTCCAAGCATTTCAGATTGGTTTGCTCGTTTGTTTAGGACTGAATAAAAATGAAAACTTACGAAAATAACAACGTGTGATCGTGGAGAAACATTATTGGGAACCTAATTATGAGTTAATATGCAATTCCAAGGTTTAATTCCGCGTAATTATATTACTGAACATACTGGACGAAATGCCACTTGCTGTCTATTCAAACTCGGATTGCACTGTTTTGACAGACTTATTTTTTGAAATCTACACAAGCAGGAATAAAGTGTGAACGGGAAGGAAAGAAAAAAATGGGGAGGGTGGGCAAAAATTAGATAAATATGTAGGAAAATTACATTAAAATATCTCAATGTATAACACAAGCAGTTGTCAATATGAGAGTAATTCTTTTTTACTTCTAAGCTATTGAGAGTACTTTTTTAAACTTCTACACTCACCCCCCCCATAAAACAAATTCTGTTAATGTTCAGAAGTTCGAAAATATTACCGTACAAAATGGAAGGCGGGAAAAAACGTGTAAACGGGATGTAATGTGAATACATGAATCTTTCTGTGGAAATTAAATCCCATTTTTCATGCAGCGATTCGCACACCCGTATGCCGAACACGCAGGCATTATTAACGAGGTAGATATTAACTTCTACAGATGTGCAGGGAGAGTTTTATTAGAGAATTCACGGCAATCCTCCTCGTTGGCGGCAATGATCTGTGTCAGCCATATTTGGCTGTCCACGGCTTCAAGAACGTGACGTCATGTCGGCTCTATTATTCCTCCAAGCTGCAGCCGCAGTCCAAATTGAAAAAAAGAAAAGGATTATGGGAGTTGTAGTCTCATGTGGCATGTCACTTCTTCTTTGGCCCTTTCCTGCAAACATGCAACTCCTAGAATATCTTATTTTACTTTAGCTTGTAAATTTTTTCTGGGTACACAAGTCCAAAATAAACTGTGTTTTAATTTAATTGATGCTTTAATTCTAAATAATTCAACCTCCAAGTTTGCCTCTCTTCATGGCTGTGCTGTGGGTGCCTTTCAAATTATGTAACGGCTGTGGACTAGGTTGGAGTCACTGTTCCAGACATTTTATAAAGATTGTGTATCTATTTTTTTTATTGCAGAAATCCTCACATTGTTCTGAACATCGATCTTGCTCCTACAATTCTAGATATTGCAGGCCTGGACATTCCCCCTGACATGGATGGGAAATCCATTCTAAAATTGCTGGACTCTGAAAGGCCAGTCAATCGGTAAGGATGGAAAATGCACTGAGCACAACGCCACAATGCATGCGCAGGGGAAAAGGCAGGAAGCTGAACAAACAGAATGACGGCTGCAGGAAAGAAATTAAAAGCCTTCCTGGCACGTTTGACCTTTTATCTTTCAATCTGTTTGGAAGAATTCTTCCATTGCTTTGTTTAAATATTCTGTGCCGACTAAAGAATGCGTATTTTAATATTTTGGGTTTATGTGTTTTTGGAGGAGAGAAACATATTCATAAATATTCACAAACCCCTGCTAATTGGGCAAGAGGCACTTTTTCAAGTTGTGTTCCTCTTATATTTAGCAGTGGGAGAGTAATTGTCCCTCTTCACCCCAGCACAATGTCTTTTCTAGTAGCTGTTGCTGGTGGTCTGCCTTTTTTTTAGATTGTAAGCCCTTTGGGACAAGGAGCCATTTAACTTTATTATTATTACTATTTGTCTGTAAACCGCTTTGTGAACTTCGTGTTGAAAAGCAGTATAAAAGTACCTGTTGATTGATTGATTGATTGATTGATTGATTGATTGATTGATTGATTCCTTGCTTACATTTTTTAAAAATGCAATGTCAAGTTGCATACAACTAATTACAAGCCCTCAAAGTGGCAGCCAAGCCACTGGAGCTGCCCAGCTCCCTCTTTCCTGGGTGAAGATCTCACTCTCTGAAGTGCTCAGAGCTGACCATCATTGGCTTGCTGCATGCTGTCTACAGCCAGGTGGTACTGGCAACAGAGAAGGGCAAAGGAGCCACTGGGCATATCCTTAGGGCTTCCAAACACTTCTGCCTTTCTGCTTCCCATCAAAAGGAGTTGCTTAAGCTGAGGAACGCCAGAAGGTGCCTTATCACCTTGCTTGTTTAAAAAGCAGTGAGCAGAGGGAGGGGCAGGTTTTTCCACTTTATATATAAACCTGCCTGGAAAGGGATGCTTATGCAAGACAGGGACCTTCTGTGGAATGTTTGTAAGGATTATTGAGAGTCCAGCTAATACCACCATGTTTAATTTAGGGCGCAATCCTAACTTGGAGTAAGGCTGGCACAAGGCACACAGTAAAGTGCATTTGGGCCACTCTCAGAGTCAGGGAGGATGGCCCACGTCTGTGTGCTGGCCTCTCTAACTAAGAATTGTTCCAAACATACTTTATGGTGTCCCTTGTACCGGTCAAACTGTGCTGGCCTAACTGTGCTGGCCTAACTGCAGGTTAGGATTGTGCACTCAGGGAACTAATGTGTGGAGAACTGAAGTGTGGAATGCACACTCCTATTTCCCTGAATAACTATCACTGAAAAACCCAGTGATTTTTTGCACGAGGAGACAAGGGGTGGACCAGTGTTTGCAAAAGCAATTTAAGAGCGCAATCTTAAGCTGGAGTTAGGCCGGCACAGTTAGGCCAGCAAAGTTTGGCCAGCACAAGGGCCACTGTAAAGTGCATTTGGACCACTCTTGGAGTAAGGGAGGATGGCACACATTTGTGTGCTGGCCTCTCTGAGTCTGAGAGTGGTCCAAACATACTTAATGGTGTCCCTTGTGCTAGCCAAACTGTTCTGGACTAACTATGCTGGCCTAATCCCAGGTTAGGATTGCGCTCTGAATAAAAGCAACCTAAAAGATACTAAGTTTATTAAAATTATTGTAAAAGGAGTTTAATAAAGTTCACAGGTGATTTAAACAATTCTGCCAAATAAATTATTTGATTACTCCCCTGCTTACATGAATTGGGCAAGAGGCACTTTTCAAGTGAGCTCTTTTGGGACAGAGAACCAGAATTTGATTTTGTCTTTAAACTGCTTTGTGAATTTTTTGTTGAAAAACAGTATATAAATACTGTGTTGTTATATAAATCAGGGAAGAAATGTGTGCATGCAAGTGTATTGAGTGCACAGAAGGAAAATAAAGAATTTGGCAAAGAAAGGAAAGGGGTTTTTTTGGGGTGGGTGGGAAACTACTCTTTTTACTAAGAGTGAAAGAAGAGGGAAGGGTTTAAAGTGGAACAAAAGAATGAGATAAGAGTTTTATTTGAACACAAACATGACTACCTGTCAAATCCAGTTTCTGCTGAGTCAGGGCCCAAGGGCTTAGTTCAGCTCTCACGTTCTGCCTTTTCTTTCTTCAGGTTCCATGTGAAAAAGAAGATGAAAGTTTGGAGGGACTCATTCTTGGTGGAGAGAGGGTAAGTGTTCCTTACAGAGTCTTGGCCTTTTAAAGGAAGAGGTCACTGGATCAATGCAGCCCAACTAACTTTTGTCAAAGAAGGTTGCAGCTGTGAAATGATGAGGCACTTCCCTTAGCAACAGCATTAATCGGGGTGTAGTGTGCTTATTTGCCTTATTTGTAAAATGGCGAATTAATTTTAAAAGGCACAATGTACTTCTTTTATTAGTATTTTATTTTTTCAGCATTTTTCATTTTCATTGCCGTACAGTAACAACAGGTATGGTTTTAGATAATTGCTCCTTTCATGAACTAGGCAGTTCCTCTTTTATGAAATAGGCATATCATGAAATAGGCAGATCTGCCGGGTCAGATCAGAGATTTATCTGGTTTCATATCTTACCTCCCCTAGCGATCAACAGATGCTTCTGAGAAGCTCAAAGCAGGGCCTTGAAGGCAACAAAGCTTCCTTATTTTACTCCCTGGGGGCCTGTAGTTCAGGGGTACACTACTTCTATATCTAAGAAAAGGTATGCAAAATGCTTAATTTGCAGAATTCAGAGTGCAATCCTAAACTGCATTGGAATAGCGAAGCCGATAGGCCTGCACTATATCCAGCACAGCTTTGATGTACTGGGGAGCTTCTCAGGGCAAGGGCACATTCACACCCTTGCTTCAGCCTCCCCTATAGTTTTCTCAGATCTGTGCCTGCTAAATAACAAGCGCAGCACCGAGGGGGCTTCCCATTTCCAGCCCCCTCCCCGGTCCAGGATGCCTACTGCCCCCCCCAATTCCTCCTGCCCTCTCCATGCCTAGGACAACTCTTGGGCCAGCCAACCCTAAAAAACCCCACTCTCCCTCCCCCCACTCACCTGTTACTGTTACTCACCTGGTTACTGTTGATGAAGGAATTGTACTTCAGATGGGATTTGGAGCGTGGCTAGAACCAGAAGTGGGGAGGCAGAAGGACCTAATTTGTATTTGCATATCTTAATGCAATCCAACGTGCAAGCAAGCAAGCGTTCTGGCAGCTCCTCCTGACGCTGGGCCCCCCTGTCTGTCCTGAAATGTAGACATTTTGAAATTTACCTAGGAAAGAAGATGGAAATGTAGGACCTGTCCTGGAAAAGACTGTCTGGTCACCCTGCTCATTCTGCACCAGTCTTACAACACTGTTATGTCTGATTTTGTCTAAGAAAGCCAGGAAATGAAATGGAAACAATGAAATTTCATGGGATGCGGTATTATTGACGACCTTCCCTCTTTGTGAGCGTGTATCTTGTGGAAAAAGCTACTGGTGTGAACCCCACTTCAATATGAGTGTATGTTTTCTTCCCTTTTTCAGTAAACTGTTGCACAAGAGAGAGAATGAGAAAATGGATGCCCAGGAGGAAAACTTCCTGCCTAAATACCAACGGGTGAAAGATCTCTGCCAGCGAGCTGAGTATCAAAGTGCTTGCGAACAGCTAGGGCAGGTGAGGAACCGTCCAGCTCTCAATTACAGTATACAGCGGCATACAGAGGTCATGAATCTGAAGCTCATAGAGCTTCAAAGTTCTGATTACGCCCTTTACCTCCTTTATTCTTACTGTGAGTGGGCTGAATGTTTATTGTAGACTGAGCTTTGCCTCCTGCTGCTCTTTTGGATGAAGGCAACACTTCCCTAGAATTTTGATTGAACCATATCAGAACCATGAAGAACGGCAGAATTCCTTCTCTAATCCAGCTCAGTGACCCTTTGCATTTTGTTCCTTTTTAGAAAGCTGAAAGTTGAACTGAAAGGAGTGTGTACAGCGGCGTCATGCTACCGGTACGCTGGGCGGGAGGAACGGGTGAGCGGCAGCCCACCCGTTGCGTCACGCTCCGTTTCGCCGTCTTCCCCGCCCCCGCAGGTGCCGCTCACCCGTTCCTCCCGCCCAGCGTACCAGTAGCATGACGCCGCTGAGTGTGTACAAGTGACTATTGTCAGTTGTTTTTTAGAGATATTACAGGAATGCAAAAACTTTTAAAGAACGGCACAAACTGTGAGTTCTAGGGAGCTGCTGTGTTGGGTTAACATATTCCAGTAGTTAACATGAAGAGTCCTGTTGGAGTTGGGTAAAGGCCCATCTAGCCCAGCACCTGGATTCCCACAGTGGCCAATCAGATGCCTCTGGGAAGCCAGAAGCAGGTGATGAAGGTAATTCCCCTCTCTTGTCATTGCTTCTGGCAGCTGGTATTCTGGGCCATGCTGCTGCTAGGAGGCCGTATATAGCCATCTCGACTGATAGCCGTTGGTAGGTTACTCCTCCATGCATGTGTCTAATCCAGATGTAGTGGCCAGCACCACATCTTGTGGCAATGTACAGGCATACCCCAGTATCCACTGATTTGGTATCCTCGGTTTCAGTTATCCACTATTAAAAAGATTAGGGGGACATTAAACAAATTTCCTTTTTTACCTTGTTGCAGCAAAACAGCTGATGTTCCTCTATCTTTAAAAAGGTGTCCCCAGTACCCACGGTTTCAGTTATCCACAGGGGGGTCCAGAATGGAACCCCAGCGGGTACTGGGGCATGCTTGTTATCCACTAATTATATGCTCTGTAAAGAGTTGTCTTTTTTTGTCTGTCCTAAACCTATCACTAGTCAGTTTCATTGGATGACCCCAGTTCTGCTGCAGTGAGAGAGAGTTATTCACTTTCTCCAATTTTATAATGCTCTATCCTGTCCCCCGCTTTAGTTGTACCTTTTCTTTTTTTTAAATGAAAAAGCCTCAAACTTTGTAGCCGTTCCTCACAAGATAGAGCGAAGTTTGTCTGTTTCTTTATGTGTCCCCTAAAGAGCTATTTCACTTGTTTTTTTTAATAGCACAGCTTAAAGTTAAGATGCCAAAAAGCAACTTTGTCATGTCCGGGTTTCTTCCGGTCACCACCACTACAGTCTAGTACTGCTCACCACGTGATTGGCTGCTGCTGGGTTGAGGACAGGGGATGTCATGTGAGGAAGTGACTAAGGGCGCAATCCTAACGTAGAGAGACTGGCACAGTTAGGCCTTCAAAGTTTAGCCAGCACCAGGGACACTGTAAAGTATTTTTGGACCACTCTCAGAGTCAGAGAGGCCAGCACACAGATGTGCACCATCCTACCTGACTGTCCAAACATGCTTTACGGTAGCCCTTGTGCCAGCCAAACTTTCCTAAGCTAACTGTGCCAGCCTAACTCCAGGTTAGGACTGCGGTCTCAGAAGGTTACCCAAGCCCCACTTTCTCTGATTATTGCAGGCCACCTACTATATCCTTCCATCCTGCGATACATACCCTTGCCTGTTTCCATCCTTTTTTCTGCAGTGTCTTTGGAAAGGGCATAAATAGCAGGCCATTACTCCATCAGTTTTACTGTCAGCAAAGGGAAAATGGTAAAAACAAACAAACCACTATCATCTGCATGTTTGATGTCAAGGTTTGGAAGAATTGTTTGAGCATTTCGACACCAATTGGTTTGGGAACATCAGCATGGGATGAAATTGAGCCACACAGACATCAAGAGAACTTCCAGCAATCGAGATGATGAGAGTCAGAGCTGATTTCTAAATACTCACCCATTCTGACACACATCAGGTCAATCTTGCACCTGCTGCTCTGTCTAGACAAGAAATGTCTCTGCAGAAAAAAATGTGGGTCTGGGAACCAATATTGCTCCTATGCCTATGTATAGCTAAACTATTTATTCCCTTTTTATAAGAGGCTCCCATAGCTCTTTAACAACACAGATTACTTTATTGTATTTAATGCCACCAAGATATGCAACTCTTGTACAATCTGTTTTATACATTGTGTTTCTAGTTGTGAATAGGCACATGAAGCAGCTTTGTATTGAGTCAGACCATTTGTCTATATTCTCAAGTAGTCACTTCTCACAGACTGAAACAAAATGTGACAAGTGGCATGTTTTCCCTCTGAACTGTAAAACAAAAAGCAAACAAAAATGTCAAAGCAGCTATAGAAGACTGCAGTCTTGAGCCAAGGATTGTAGGGACAAGGGGAGGCTGCTTAATCCTTTGTATTCCACACAAAATTTCAGCTCCAGCTGAAATTGTTGTAATTTAACAATTACAAGTGCCCTCCCCAAACATGTGGGTCCTGTATCTGTAATTAACAAATTTCCCTGAAATCTTGAACAAATTACCATCCTAGGGTGAAGGAGACTTCGCATAGGGCGCAATCCTAGCCTGGAGTTAGGCCGGCACAATTAGGCCAGCAAAGTTTGGCCAGCAAAAGGGACACCATAAAGTACGTTTGGACCATTCTTGGAATCAGAGAGGCCAGCACACAGACGTGCGCCATCCTCCCTGACTCATAAGAACATAAGAAGAGCCCTGCTGGATCTGGCCAAAGGCCCATCTAGTCCAGCTTCCTGTATCTCACAGCAGCCCACCAGGTAAGTGGCCCATCAGAGAGTCGTCCAAACACGCTTTATTGTGGCCCTTGTACCGGCCAAACTTTGCTGGCCTAATTGTGCCGGCCTAACTCCAGGATAGGATTGCACCCTTATTATTAATCTCTGTCCTCCAACTAGTTTTCACTCAAAATCCCTTCCAGCTGATTTTTTCTCCGCAGGGGAAAAAATCCCCTGTGGCCCAAATCCTAACCAACTTTCTAACATTGACATAGCTTTGCCAATGGGGCATGTTCTGCATCTTGCGGTGGGGGGGGGGCCGTCACAGCAGCCTCCCCTAGGTAAGGCAGAGTTTATTCCCTTATCTCAGTGCTGCATTGCCCTTACCCCGGTGCTGGAAATTTCATTTGGATTGTGCCCACAAGTACCCATCTTTTTCCTGAAGGTAGAAAAGCAGCTGGAGCTGCAATTTTGTGTGGAGAAATTGCTGGAAAAGTGGTAGCCATGTTGTTTCTGCCAAGCTGACTTCAATCAGGGTTGGCACCTGAAGGGTTGGCCCACTCAGATGACTGCAAGGGTTGAGACTCCTCATATGAGAAAACACAGTTCTTCAAATACTGTACCCCAGTCCCAAGCTATAAGGGACTCTCAACCAAGCATAGGAATCTCACAGATGGTACCTTTTGTTTTTCATGATCTTTTGAGCCCACTGTTTACAATATTTTATTCCAGTAGTATTCAAACTTTTTAGACTGGGACCCACTTTTCAGAATGACACTTGTGTCAGGACCCACTGGAAGTGATGTCATTAACCTGGAAGTGATGATGTGGCAGGAAGTGCTGTCATTGTAACATAATAAAATGACACTCCTGAAATGCAAATTGGCATTCCTGGACTGCAACAATTGTACCACCACATCTGACAGAAAGCAAGAGTAGGACAAAATATGATTTAAAAGCATATTAAAAAAGAAAAGCAATTCAAAAAAAATGCTCACTTGAAAATTCAAACTGTTAACTCTCACAAAAGGTCTATAACAGGTAGGCAGTTTCCAAAATGGCTGCTCCCAGCTTTCCGTGACTCACCTGCGATCAGGCCATGATCCACCAAATGGGTCCCAGCCCACAGTTTGAATAACACTATTTTATTCTATGCCTTTTTTGTGTCCACATGAATGTGTGTGTGCCAGTTGAGGATAACACCACAAGTGTCTATCAGACACTAGTCCACAAAAGCTTTGTTGTTGTTCAGTTGCTAAGTTGTGTCCGACTCTTTGCGACCCCATGGACCACAGCACGCCAGGCCTCCCTGTCCTCCACTAGCTTCTGGAGTTCTCCCAATTTCATGTTCATCGCTTCGGTGATACTATCTAACCATCTCATCCTCTGCCGCCCCCTTCTCCTTTTGCCTTCAATCTTTCCCAGCATGAGGGCCTTTTCTAAAGAGTCCTCTCTTCTCATGAGGTGGCCAAAGTATTTGACCTTCAGCTTCAGTATTAGTCCCTCCAAGGAGCAATCAAGCTTGGCTTCTTGTAGGATTGCTCGATTGGGTCTCCTTGCAGTCCAGGGGACTCTCAAGAGTCTTCTCCAACACCATAATTCAAAAGCATCTATTCTTTGGCACTCTACCTTCCTTATGGTCGAGCTCTCACAGCCATACATGACTACTGGGAAAACGATAGTGGTATCATCTGCATATCTGAGGTTGTTGATATTTCTCCCAGCAATCTTGATTCCAGCTTGTGAGTCATCCAGCCCTGCCTTCCTCATGATGTACTCTGCATATAAGTTAAATAAGGAGGATGACAGTATACAGTCTTGTCGTACTCTTTTTCCAATTGGAAACCAATCGGTTGTTCCATGTCCAGTTTTAACTGTTGCTTCCTGACCTGCATACAGGTTTCTCAGAAGACAGATAAGGTGGTCTGGTACTCCCATCTCTTCAAGAACTTGCCACAATTTGTTATGATCCGCACAATCAAAGGCTTTAGCGTAGTCAGTGAAGCAGAAGTAGATGCCACAGTAAATTTGTTGGTGCAACAAGGTTTTTATTTTAAACAACCAAACTAACTCCGGGGGGAAAAATCCCATCTCAGTGCTGTGAATAATTGATAAGAGGGACGGGGGGGGGAATCACTTAAGCAATATTGAATGTTTTGAGTAAGCCACTAATCCACAGGAGCAATTCTGATCATAATCCCTCCTCTAATCTTGAAAAATTGTCCACTGATTTGCTACTTAGCCCTCTCTTATCCATGAGCTCTCTTACACTTGGCAACAAATTCTCACCTTGCAGTGAGGAGATGCCCCTTTTCTGATAAACGATCTTGAGTAAAAACAGTGGAGTGATTTTACTGTAAGCATGTTAAAATCTAGGGGAGCTGTAGAGGAGCTCAGCAAATCTATACCAGTCTCCTAGACGTTAATGTGCTGAGAACCAAATCACTCCCTAGTTTTGAGTTAATACCATTTCCCTTTTCCAAATTGCATTGTTAACATCCCTAAGCACATTTACTCAGAAGTAAATAATATTGTGTCCAATGGGACTTGCTCCGTAGAAAGCATGTGTTAGGACTGCAGCCTAAGACTTCTGTGTTGAATGACTGAAAGAAGCAGACAGCCTCCGGTAATAGAAAATCCTTCCAGGAAGGTTGCAGCTATTTATCCCTGATTTGAACCCCAGGTAATGAGTTTGAATTAAGATCTGTAATTGCTGCAGTGCTATAAAAGCTCTGAAGGGCAATAATGCAAGACCATTTGGTGTGGTGGCCGGGATTTGGAAGGAGGTCAAGGCTTCTCAGTGCAAATGCAGAATCTGGTGTGTGTCTGGCAGTGGGGGCTGATTCACTGTTAAAGGTACAAGACTCCGCTAAGGAAAAGAAGTGACATAATTGCACATGAGCATAATGGGAAAAGGATGCTTTTCCTACTGTGCTATGGAATGGGTAATATACTGAAACATATTGAATAAATTAAACATGAACATTCAAGTCTAAATAAGATGTTCAGTGTGTAAAACATGAACAAAATTCAGCATATACGTGCCAGTAAGAATATATAGTCACTGCGTGACACTGTTTACTGTGCTCGTTCTATATGCTGCCATGATTTGCATGGTAACTCCTGTAGGGGCTGGTCCATTCCCATGAGGACTCTTACATGGCCATCAGCCTACACCTATGATGCCAATCCTGCAAATGTTGGTCACACCAAAGTTCTGTTGATCGGTCATCAGAATGTTGCTGCCAGTGCAATTCAAACCTGTCTTTTTAAGAACATAATAAGAGCCTGCTGATCAGGCCAAGGGCCCAACTAATCCAGGGTGGCCCACCAAGTGCCTCCGGGAGCACACGGACAAATACCTGTACCTGTTGCCACTCCCTTGCATCTGGCGTGTAGATATAAGCTGCACATAGTCATCATGACTTGTAACCTGTGATGGACTTTTGCTCCCGTTTCTTCCCAGAAATAAAATGAAACATGTGTTGCAGAAGTCGTGTACAAGTGGAGTGTGTTCAAATTAACATTTTCAGGATTGTCCAAAATATAAGCAATTAGCTCAATATATATGAGGCTGCTTTATATGAGTCAGATCCCGATCCTGAACTGACCAGCTCTCCCACAGGAGCAGCAGCACCAAAACTGCTGTATCCCTTGGGAGCCGGACAGCTGCCAGAGGCTCCTCGGGAGACGGGAACATTTGTCCCTTCCCCTGTACTGGGGAAAGGCCCATCACCCACAGTGGGACTCCTTGGCTCACCGCCAGCTACTTTGCCGGCAGTGAATCAAGCAGACCTTTGTCGGGCTGCCCGTGCCTCCACCAGGGATAAGATCTGGTGGCGGACGCAACCGCCCAGTCCCACCCCCTCGCGGCCAGCTCTTCCCCTCCCCCGCCCAGTTCCTTCCCACTTCCCAAACAGGCTTACTGGTGGCCGGCACTGCTGGAGCGCTGGCCAGCTGCCCGCTCACATTGGGACCTGGCACTGAATGAGCACTGCTCCCGCACACGTGGCAGAGGGTTGTCCTAAAAAATATACTAGATAACTTGAGATATTGCCTGTCCTTGTATGCATCTTCATGGTTAATTATGCCGCCTGATGTTTCTGAAGTTGTTATCTTTTCCACTCTTGCACACCTAAAATCCCCGCTGCCATTAGAAGAATAAACAGTACATGCTCTTTTGGATTTAGATTGCTTTCTTCTAGGTTACCCAGTAGGATAACAGTCCAGTCACTGATGTCAGGAATTACATTAATAATAATTTCACAGAAACATTTTAATTGGGAACATTAGCAGCCAATGCAATTTTCTGTAGTTCTAAGGATTCTTCAAATTACTCATTTTATCATGCAACCTCTGCTGATTTGTTTAAATGAGTCTGTATTATTGAAAAAGAGGAGGGGAATCCTTAAATGCACATAGGAGGAGCAAGGGCATTAACAGCTAATAACAGTAGCAATTATGAAAAGAAAGACGAAAGCATTAGTGTTTAAAGAGGAGTGAGGGTGTTAATGTGGAGTTCTGGGGTGGGGGTGGATATACAAATTGATCTTTATGCAGAGGTAAATTATTTCTTGCTATTTGGAATATTAGTCTAGATTTCCTCTTGGCTGCTTTTATCTGAACATTACTGGTGCTAAAATATTATTTAGCAGAGCTGAAAGCAATGAATCAATGAGTCAGTGGAATAAACCGATGGATTTATAAGTGGCAACCATCTATTTATAAGTGGCAGCCATCTAATTTATAAGTGGCAGCCATCTGACCTTTTCCCTTGCCCTTATCAAGACCTGACTGACTGCTTCCTTTTTACGCAATGTCGTCCTGACTGCTGGAGGTGTCAAAAAACGAATATAGGGTCTATTGGGTGCTACTAGGCTACCAAAGGAAATGTGCTAGTTTTGTAATGTTCTTAAACTAATAGCAAAAATGATTAAATCCTCTGACTTATGGCATTTATAGTTGGGGGCTATAGCACAAGTGAAAGATCTAGCATTTCAGACTGTGTGAGAAATTTATCAAGAAGGGCCACCCACCAATGGCATAGCTACCTATGGGGCGGGGGGGGCGCAGTGCCCCAGGTGCCATCCTCAAGGGCGGTGTCACCATTGAACCCCAAATTTCAAAAACTGCAAGTTTATGGAATACACCCATATTGTTGTATGCCGTTGGATGTGGAATTTCACCCAGAATTCAATGGAAAAACCAGAGTGTAATATCTCTATTCTGCCAAAAGTAACGGCCAAGAAACTAAAAACCAAAAATAAAACTTCTTTTGTAAAAATTGCGGTTTTAAGGACTAATACCAGCATGCCGTATACAGTTGGATGCAGAATTTCACCTGGAATTCAATGGAAAAAACCAGAGTGTACTATCTCTATTCTAGCAAAAGTTATGGCCAAAACACTCACCCCAAAATACAAGTGCCTAATGCAGGGGTGTCAAGCATACAGCCTGTGGGCCTGCATGATGAGTCCACAAATTTTCTCAGGGGTGTGTGTGTCAAAAATTTATGAGCCCCAGGTGCAAAATGACCTAGCTATGCCACTGCTGCCCACAGCTGTTTTGTAGATAATAATTGGCAGATTCCAAGCTTCACTTGCAGGACAAACATATTGCACTTCCTCTGCAGTGTTCTTTGCTGAACCAAGCTGGTAAGTTTCTGTTTGCAGCATACTTACTGGACCAGCAGACAGCTCCTTCTTTTCCCAGAGCACGATTGTCTGATGGGGAGGGGGGAGGAGCAAGAGCAGGAAATTCTCAACATTTGCGGGCCAACAGGTTTTTTCCCCAGGCCCATTGGTTGTTTGAACCTCAGTGGCCTGGAACTGCCTGTAAGAAAATATAGTCACACAATGACTCTGTGCTTTCTTATCTCTTTATATGATTCCAAATTGCATATTGAGATACAAAAACCTCTTGGTGCTATCCCTGCTTCTCTTACTGTGAGTTTGTGGCTGTTGAGGCTTCCCCCACAGTCTGAGGGGCTGGAGCTGTCCTCATGTGGGCCTTTGCATGGCCACATGTTTGTGTCCCAAAAGCCCCAATCTATGGCTCTGATCTTGCCTACAAAAACCTAAATAATTTGGAAACTATCAACTTTAGAGGCAGGCTCCACTCCTGTGTCCCATAACCAAAAACTTCAGTCTGACTTATCCTCTTCAGTGTTACCAGCAGTACAATATCTTACAATAATTTTTCTTTCGGATTTATGAGAAGGAACTTTGCTTCTCTACCAAGGCTTTTATTCCATTCTGTTTCCATTACTGTTGAGCCTTGCATCACTTCCCAGTGTGTTGTTTTTGTTGTTGTTGTTGTTGTTCATAAGCCGTTGTTTCAATTAACTGATAGAATTTTGATAACATTCTTTCTGAATGTCTCTCAGAGATGTTCTTGAACTGTTGTTCTTAATTGCATTTGTATAATTTCTCAGTCAAAATTATTGGAATAAATTGTGGGTTTATAAGATTGAAGCCTCTTAAATTAATTGGGACCCCTCGCAATGTCTAGCTCAAAAAAAACTTTTCAATACTGTGAAAGTAAATATGTATTTACTTTGTGAAAGTTTTCATTCTAAATGAAGGGTCCAATTCTGTATGTTTGCCAACAGTATGTTTGTGCCTCAGGCTCTGGGTGTCATAAACGTGCCATGAAGTACAATTGCGGCACCTGGAGAGTAAGTACCGCCTGGGCGGGGGAGGGGCAGGTTGGGGGTAGAACTGGCAGGGGGGGAGGAGAGGAGCGGGCCTCCGCCACCCGGATCCGCACACTGGGCCGGGCAGCCTAACACTGGGCTGCTCAAATCTCTGCTGTCAAAATAGCCCCATTGTAGGGTCCGGAGATTTTCCCGGAGGATGAATGTCCCCCAAGGAGATTCTCGCAGCTGCTGTGACTCCCGCAGAATGCAGCAGTAACTGTTTTGCTACTGCTGTTCCTCCAGGAGCCGGGCCGCTCAGTAGGGAAAGACGTTTATCTATTTATTCAGGACATCCCAAAATTGCTGAAATTATTGGGTTTTATATATCGTAAACATCCTAGTGTAAACCATCCTTTCGTATATCGTAAGCATGCGTAATGACCAAGAGCTGAGATCTTACAGCTGTCTTGATCTAAAAGGTGCTACAGTTTACTGGCCTTGGAAAAAGAAAATCAGTTTGAACTAACTTCATTTTCATATTCAACCATATTTCATATTTCATTTTCATTGACCGCATTTGGCTGTGTTCAGACATACAATATCATCTCTTGTTTGTCAGTCTTTGTAGTTAAAGGTATTCTGGGATTTTTTGGTACTTAAAAAAATAACGTTTTAAAAAAAAAATGACAAATAAAATTTGCTAATAATGGTTGGCAAGATACGTCTTGGAATTCATCTAGGTACATTTTTAATAGAGACAAGAATTTGGGGAGATACCTGCTACAACTTTCTTAACTCAAGAAAGCTTTCGATTTGACGTGTAACAGAAAACGATGTCATGCAAATACCAACTTAAAAGAGTATCAGGGCCCAATCTTCTCCAACTTTCCAGCACCAGTGCAGCCACAATGCAGCGCCAAGGCAAGGGAGCAGACATACATTGAGGATGCCTCCATGACTGCATCCCCCCCATGAGAGGATGTAGCACACAAACCATTGGCATGGCTGCATCAGTGCTGGAAAGTTGGCCAGGATTGCACCCTCTGTCACACTTTGCAATGTACATAAAAACACATCAAAACGTAAAAATCCCCAAGTGCTTTATAATGCCAATTTTGGAATCACATTTCCCGTTTTTGTTTTCAGAAGTGGCAGTGTGTGGAAGATGCCAGTGGGAAGCTAAAGCTGCACAAATGCAAAGGGATGGCCAGCCTGACCGCTCCAGGGACCAGCAAAGGCTTCTCCAACCTCATGCCCAAGTACTATAGCAGGAACAGTGAGGACTGCAACTGTGAGGAGAATGAATACAAGCTAAGTCCCATTGGACGACGGAAGAAGCTCTTCTCCAAGAAGAGTAAGTGAACCCTTCGGTTCATCACTTTCAGATGTCAGTATCTACCTGACTGCTGTGAGGTCCACATTCCACATAGATGTCTCTTAGTGGATTATTTATCACATTGGTGTTCAAGGTGATTCATAAGAAACCAAAGACCCATATAATACAAAACCAAATCGGGAAGATATGAAGAAGTGTTGGAAAGCAAGCATGCATTGGATATGGTTTTATGCTTCTGTTTTGTTCTAAAAAAGCAAAATCCAAACAGTTCTGGGCAACTTGGAACCCACCCAAAAATAGCAGTTATGCTCGTTTTGGGCTCAGTACTAAAGCACATGACCAGACATGCAAAAACGTGTCCTAGGGAAGGAAAGTACCTGAACATAGATAACTGCCTTATATTGAGTCAGCAGCTTTCCAGGACTTCAGACAAGGGTCACTCTTTTTCCCAGCCCTATCTGCAGATGCCAGAGATTGATCCTAGAACCATCTATATGCAAAGTCGGTGTTCTACTATTGAGCAATGGCCCCATCTAAAAATACCATCCACCAACACCTAACCTTCTTTAGGTGTTGTCCCTTACGCTGACTCACTGGGAGCAGTGGCAATCCTGGCTATTTCCACATCTGGGAGTCAGGACTGAAAGTACCACCCGTCCCCAGTAATTGTGATGACAGGATGACTTCACTGCAACCCCTTTTTTTTCTCCCCAAAGTGGCAGAAGCTGGCAAATCACTGCTCACCTCTTCTCCCTCCGCTTTAAGAAAAGTGGAGGAGAAGGTCAGGTGGCCCATGGAGCAGCAGGGATTGTATCAGAGGTTGGCTGCAATCTCAGCCACTGTCAGAGCTTTCCCGCCCCTCTCCGGGGGCTGCCCACCATCTACAGCACCGACCAACCTCTGGGTGGTGGGGAACAGCTTTGATGGCTGCAGCCACTGTTTGAATTTCTCTTGCCTGCCTCCTCCCCTCCCCTCCCTCCAGTGATGTCATGCGGGGGTACGCGAGTACCGGTTTCTAGGATTACAGCTGGCCCCGCCCATTCGCCCGCCCACTCGTCGACTCCACCCTCTGCAACGTTTGAATTTCCTGCATGTTTGAGTTGCCTGCATGTTCTCAGAGCCAGGCAGGCAGCGAGCGGAGCCTTTCCTTTCCTTGCCACTGAAAAATGAGTTGCTCTGGGGTTTTAACATGATGCCAGGCCTCCTTAACATGTTCTGGGGGTGCTGTGGAATACTGTTGCAACTGTTGGGTCAGTTTAAAGTCATCTGAGGCCTCAAAAAGGGCTTTTTTCATGTCACTTGCTGCCACGACATCACTTCCAGCCTCCCTGGGGCACCTGGTGGGCCGCTGTGAGATACAGGAAGCTGGACTAGATGGGCCTTGGCCTGATCCAGCAGGGCTCTTCTTATGTTCTTATGTTCTTATGACGTCACTTCCGGTGGGCGGGTCCCGACACGTGCCAATCAAAAGTGAGTACCTGTTCTTAAATCATTTAGATGACACCACTGCCTCCCTCCACTTAAAAAAAACGTGGAGAGGCGTGGGAAAGCTCCAATGGTGGCTGCCATTGCAGCCACCCTCTCAGACAATCTCTGCTGCTCCAGGGGTCTCCCGCCCTCCTCCTCAGTTTTTTTTTTCAAAGTAGGGGAGAAGGAGGCGGGCAGGGAAAACCAGCCAGCCCTCAGAGTGGAGAGGAAAGGCTTCTCCCCCCCCGACTCCAATGGTGAAAGGAGCGCAACCTGGGGGAGTGCAACCTCAGGGTGCCAAGCGGGGGAGACTGGAAGTGCAATCCTAACCTGGAGTTAGGTTGACACGGTTAGGCCAGCAAAGTTTGGCCGGCACAAGGGCCGTTGTAAAGCATGTTTGGACCACTTTTGGAATCAGAGAAGCCAGCAAACAGATTTACACCATCCTCCCTGACTCCAAAAGTGGTACAAAAGCACTTTGCAATGGCCCTTGTGCCAGACAAACTTTGCTGGTCTAACTGTGCTAGCCTAACTCCAGGTTAGACATGTTCCCTGGGAGTGATTTTCAGATCAAATCAAATTAGCCTTTATTAGGCATAGGCACTTTTACACTTGCATAAAGCACATTAAACATGGATGTTACATCAAAAACACATTGCAACAGGGATAAGACATAGACTCGGGTAGAGTCTCCCTACATTTGCGTTTAGGTAAAACCTCACTTAAAACATTCACTGTTGGTACCAAATGTTTTTCAGGTGTGAGTAATTTGCGTAATTTCAATTCAGCTTGGAAGGGAGTGATTTTGTCACCTCCCAGCTTTGCACCCAAGGCATTTTTGATCCCTTTGCCTCCCCCTCAGGAACGCCACTGACTCAGGAAGTCCATCATGCAATCTATATTGGGTAGACTATTCCCTTCCTGTGAAAGTAGGTTCCTTTTGAACGCAGAATCAATTCTGACATAATATCCATCCAGATGCACATCAAAGAGATGTGATAGCACCAACTGTTCTGTTTCAAAGGCCCTAAAGGGATTGGGTTAAAGGTTGATCTGCTCTCAGGATGTTGCAAGCATTAATTCCTTCTTTACAAGGGTGTGCATTTTCTCTTCCCAAAGCTGCAACTAACATCTTCCTTTCACGTTCAACCAGAGGCGCCAAAGTTGACTTGTAACCAAAGTTGCCTCCGAAGCAGATTGGCTTTTCTTGGCAAAGACCAGACACTTCTCCACCTAGCTCGTTCCTCAGGCTCTGCTTTTAAGCTTGACTCAAGTTAATATCTATATTTGAAGTGCATAGTCTAATTATAGATTAAAAGAGCCAAACAGCAGCTCAGAATGATTATTCATCTGTAAAGTTTCTTTCGTCTTGCTCCACAAATGCAAAGCCTTAATTATTTAGCAGATAGGCTTTCTCAGTAATGACCTGGCACAAGCTTCAAACAGGGAGCTTAAATTGATTTTCTTCCTTTATATTTGCCTTGCAAGCTGATTAGTAACTACTAAGCTAATTTTTAGGTGAATAAAATTATTGGTTCTCAGGTGAAATTGCCCAGCTACGCTTGCTGTTTAAAATATGGGGCACAACAGTAATCTTTAAGTAATGCTTTAGCCTGCAGTTCAGTTTAGTTAGCTCGTTTTTGAATTGCAGAAGAAAAGCTCTGCTGGATCAAGCCAAAGGCCCATCTCCTCCAGAATCCTATTTGTTGCAGTGGCCCATCAGCTGCTCATGGGAAGCCCACAAAGAGGAGAGGAATGCAGATCTCTCTCCCACCATTGCCCCTCCTGCATGTGACATTCAGAGGCTCTGAACCTGAAGGCAGTTCAATAGCCATCATGACGGTAGCCATTGACTGACTTGCCCTCCATGAATTTGCCCAATCCACTTTAAAAGTCAGCTACATATTGTGGCAACAAATTAATTTACAAGCTAGGTGAAAAAGTATCTCCTTTTGTCTTTTCTAAATTGCCTGCCAGTCAGTTTCATTGACTGATCCCTGGTTCTGGTATTATGCTGTTTTATCCATTCAACTGTGTCTGACTCTTGGCAATGTTATAGGTGAGAGCTCTCCATGCTACCCTATCAAACACAGCTTCTTTCCGTTGTTGGGCCTCTATCTTTGTATCCTCTTTGGTGGTATCAAACCAGCGCATTTTTTGCCTGCCCCTTCTTCTTGTTCCACTAACAATTCCTAGCATCATTGTCTTCTTTAATGAATTTGGCACGCATGACATGGCCAAGGTAAACCAGGCAATTCTGCCTTCTAACAATGTAACTGGTTTTATTCAGTCTCTCTTGGTTACTCTGGTTGTCCATAGTATTCGTAATAATTTAGCAGCAATTCTTCTTTGGTGAGCTATTCATATTCCCCAACTCTCACACTCATACATCATTATAGGGAAGTAACTATTCTGCCTTTGGTATTTAGGCTGATATCTTTGCTTTTCCAGATCTTGTTCATGTTGATCATTGTAGTGCGGCCTAGTATTATGCGTTTGATCTAGTATTATGAGAAAAAGAAAAAAAACAGTATGTTTCACCAAACCATGCAATGTTTTGTAAGTCATTGTCTCCCTTTATCATCTTTTTCCCAAGCTAAATATCCCCAAGATTGTAGCCTTTCCTTGTAAGGAAGGGGTTCCAGCCCTCTATTCATGTTCATTATCCTCTTTTGCATCTTTTCCAGCTCTGCGATCGCTTTCTTAAAGTGTGGCTACCAGAACTATACAAAACATTCCAACCATAGTCATACCTTAGACCTGTATTGGGGCTTTGTAAAATAAGTAATCTTTCCTAATGACCCCTAGCGTGGAGTTTGGCTTCTTTACTGTTGCCTCACACTGGGTTGACATTTTCATTGTGTTCTCCAACATAATCCCAAGATCTCTTTCCTAATCCATCACTGGCTGCTCAAACAAACCCCATCAGTGTGTATGTGACATTGGGATTTCTTGTCTCAGTTTGCTTGCATTGACACTGCTTCACGTTTGCCTTTTGATTGCTCATTCATCCATTCTTTAATATCTTCAAAATCTGCTTTGGTTTGCACCATTCTGAATAACTATGATGTCACCTGCAAACTTGTTAGCAACTTCTGAAAAATCAGGAGGCATTTCATTTGGGAAGTACAATACCATATTTAAGTAAGGACAGCATAAGAGCACAATCCTAATCTGTACTACAACAGACAAGCCGCCTGGCCTGCGTTGTAGCCAACACAGGTTGGGAGCAAGCTGGAGCCTCCATGGGGCAAGGGCACTTATCGCAGGATAGGGACCAATGGCCCCGATGGGGCTGCTCACATCTGCACCTGCTGGTTAGGGTTAGGGTTCGTCCAAGCACACGGCAGCAGCCCAAATAGAGGTCATGCAGCCTTACCTGGGGACAGTGGTGTCATGGATATGGCTGGAGAAGAATGGGTTAAACAGAAAGTTACAGTAAATGGGGAGGTTGGCTTTAATGCTTGGGCGTTTTTTGGTAAGGAGAAAGAATGAAAGTAGATGAATGTCACCCGTGAAGGGTGGGGATAATTACGATCAGCTATGTATGGTAGAGTTTATGATTGGATGGTTAGTTGAAGGATCCAGGTGGGTTAAGGCTAAGCTTCTTATAAAAATGAGAAGAGAATCCAACCTAGAAAACTTGATGTAGCCCAAAGGAAGTGCTGCACATTAGATGGGAATGGCTTGGCAAAGATTAACAACTGACCAGTGTAAGTATAGTTTGAGATAGGTTATTCATTTTATAACCAATGCATGTTGTCTCCTTAAAGTGTAAATTTCATCCTCACCATTATTTTAGTGGTGAGAGAATGTTGGTTTCCCTTTTGTAGGGTGTAGTTTGGCTCTTTAATAAAATCTTTTGCTTCAATGTGTGTGTGTGTGTGTGTGTGTGTGTGTGTGTGTCAGAGGAACGGTGAAGGCTTTGCTCAAGAGAACCTACGGAATTTAGAAACATCAGGAAGTTTTTGACAAGGGGGTTGGATGTGGACTAACAGTTGCATCTGATCTCCAGTTCCCACCCCCGACCACCCAGCCGGCCAGAACACCTTCCCCCCCCCCCCCTTGGTCCACCCTCCCCCCCACCCTCCCCTGCCCAGAAAAGCCTCTGCCAGCAGATCTTGGCCGGCGCAGGAGTGGCTGCGCTGCTGCACCAATGCAGATGCCTGTGTCGGCGCAGTGTGCCTTACGCTACTGAAAGCGTGCTTTACGGCACGTTCCTGACAGCACTCAGCCAGCGCAGATGGCTTCCCCCATCTGAAGGGGGGTTTGGGTTGCCCTGTTACAGTACTTAACATGACTCAAATGCTCAGCAAAGAACGTATTAGCAATTTTTCTAATCCCCAAAACATCCTTCTTAGTTAACTAAGTATGCCATTATCTCAATTTTAAGGTGCAGTGGACCTGAGGGAATCTTTGGTTCGCACGTTATATACTCAGTAGTTAAAATAATCAACTATTTGTTGTGTGTGAGCCAGATGTCTTTTTGGAAGGTAGTTAGTGCTTTTGCTTACTGGGATATTGCATTTTCCCAGCACTCAACAGCTGATATTTTGAAGCTGGGGGATATTTTGTCTGTTCTGCACAAAGGAACTAAATGGATTGTCCTAGAACAGTGGTTTCCAAACGGGTGGATCACAACCCACCAGAAGAACAGGAAAAGTGTGATTCCCCTTTAAGATGAATGTCCCAACAATCAGCAGCAGCACAATCGCCACAATCGTTCTGCTGCCAGGCAGGGAAAGGATTTTTCAACTTACCTGGGGTTGCTATGGCTCTCCAGATGGTCCGGGGAGCCTGCGGCCCCCTATGCAGCCCTTCCGGAGGCTTGAAAATGTAGTAAAAAGTTAAAAAAAATCCCTTCCAGTTTTCAGGCCAAACAGTGTTCGGGATGAAAACCTACTGGTGGGCCACAACCAGTGGTGTCATCTACTCTCCAGTAGACGATACGCTGGGTGGGACTTACGCGTGATCGGCAGCCCGTCCACTCACTTCCACTTTCTTCCCGCTCGCCGCGCGGCTTTCCCTGGCCTCGGAGGGGGCGCCTGCTCGCCCAGGCACCCGGCGCGCCCCCCACCCATCCCCCCTGGCGAGCAGGCGCCCCCTCCGAGGCCAGGGAAAGCCGTGTGGCGAGCAGGAAGAAAGTGGAAGTGAGTGGACGGGCTGCCGATCACGTGTAAGTCCCGCCCAGCGTATCGTCTACTGGGGAGTAGATGACACCACTGGCCACAACCTAGTTTTGGGTGGGTAGCATAGCACCAACAGGGGAAACAGTTGCCTCAAGCCCTGAGACTATTCAAAAATCAGATGGCGGCAAATTTCCCTGCAAAGAGCTGAGCTCCCTACAGTTTTCAAAGTGCCAGGTTCCCTGCAGTTTGCAAGCATGTGTAAATACAGGCCGATAAATGTTAAGTCATTTTTTTCTGGTTCTTGTTCCTTGTAAATAAAAAAAAAATTCTAGATCTCTTTTTTTAAAGTCTCATAAACCTTGGTGGAACCCGATAGATTGTCATTTTAAAAGTGGATCTTGGTGCTAAAAAGTTTGGAAACAAGGTGCAAACAAAAGGTTTCTCTGCCAAGTGGTTTCAGCAAGGAATGGTAGGGCAAATTCCTGACTTTTGGGTTGTGGGATACAGTGTCTCTGTCCAGGAGGAAGACACTGGATTATGCCTCCCCCGTGTCTTCTAGTCTACAGTGCTCAAATATCAGAGGTTGGTCGGTGCTGGAGGTGATGGGAGGCACTGTCTTGCAATTATTAAAAGACCTAAAGAGACCACTGAGCACGTACCTTTACCGGGGCCTGACATTTTCCCCAAGTACTTGCTGATAATTGTACTAAGTATCCTGGGCAGACATCCATGCCCTATTCTAAAGAAAACCATTATATAACCTGGCTTGGGCAGAGATTTAAACAAATGTGCCTAAAAGGAAATCAATCATATTAAAGTTTAACGTATTTATACTCTCCACTTCGGGAGTTTCGTTTGAACATCTGGTTCCATAATTATAATTGGCTGTTGGGGAAAGGGCACCAGTATCCATGGAGAAAAGGTACGGATTTGTTTGAAAATCTCTCTCCTCTATAGTAGGTCCCAGCTAACTGTCTCCAGGTAGATTTAATTCCCTTTCTCTGTTAATATAGAGGCTCCACCTGTCATGTTGTCGGATGGAAGTGACTAAATTGAAATTGCTAGGAGGAGTGGAATTACCAAAGCCTAAATGAAATTAACATGCTCTCTGACAAGCTGCAACCTGACAAGCTGGTTACTGTGTCCCAGTAGTAATTAATGCATAAGTAAAGCTATGCTTCACAGGTACAAGCAGGTGCCGTCTTCCTTGCTGGGTGCTAGAAGGTATAGTGGTGGCTGGCCTCTTGCATGTGGTTTTAAAGACTTGCACT
This sequence comes from Lerista edwardsae, assembly GCA_029204185.1. Classification (NCBI taxonomy): domain Eukaryota; kingdom Metazoa; phylum Chordata; class Lepidosauria; order Squamata; family Scincidae; genus Lerista; species Lerista edwardsae. Next base: position 2,030,340 of record JAJKFI010000013.1, on the reverse strand, counting down.
GACTGCTTTATGGCAGTCAGCACCAGTGCAGGAAATGCATCACCACCAGGCATCATGCATAGGATTGGGCTCTAAGACTGCAATCCTGTTACACATTCCTGGGAGTAAGCCTCATTGAGTACAGTGGGACGTGCTTCTGACTAGACATGCATGCAGAGTGTGCATGTAAGTCTGCTCATCCTTCTTTCCCCATTCCCAAAATGTAAGATGGCTTCTGCAAATGACAATGCTGTTTAAACAGTCATGATCACAATAAGTATGGCAAACATGCTAAAACAGCGTTTCCCGATCTGTGAGTCATAACTCACCATTGGAAGAATTTCCTGGGCCTTCCAAAAGAGGAAGTGCTTTGCGCACAAAAAACTAGGACCTTTACATCATCAGGGAGGCTCGCAGAAGGGGCTCGCACAGTTGTTGTCGCTGCCCAGAATGGTTCTGACAGCGAGAGGGAGGGGCTGCTTAGACGGTGCATTACGGTGTCTGCAACACTTACTGCACTAATTCCCCTATAGCTATGCTGCTGTTCAGAAGTTACAGGGAAAATGCAGCACGTGTGAGTGTCTTAAATATTACAAAAATAAGTGGTCAACTTGTGGGAAATCACTGGGGACAGTTTTTGCTGAAATGTGGTCCTCAGAAATCTTTTGTCTTGAATGCCTACTTAGATAGGAAAAGCAGGTGGCTTGTAAGCTTGCAGTCAAATGAGAATGAATTCACCTTACTAGCACCTTACTGTTGGCTTACTGCTGACAGTGCCTCCCAGATACTCACTCCAACCTAGTTACCAATGAAAGATCCAGAAATAGATCTGAAGGTCCTAGAGCCACCATTAAAAGCACTATGTGACCAGGTTCAAATATGGAATGGCCATCTCAATCCTCTAAGAGGGGGAAATGGAGAGGATGGGTTAAAACGTTTTTAAAAGGCACAGTGTTATCCATTTTTATTCACAGCAAGTCATTGTTCAAGGAATGGCTCTCTTATGCAGTGAGGTAGGGGAAGAAGCTATACTAGCACTAATGGGGATTAGTTACTCCAAGAGTAATTAAAGCATGCACCAAAAATAGAAGCAGAGTGGTCATAGCAGACCAGGGGAGGATATGCAGATGTAATTATGTCAGGAAAAACGGAATGCACCCAAAGTGATCTGCTGAGAAAGCACAACAGGTGCAAGAGCAAAATACAATTAGCACAGCTTTTGAGTTAGCAGTCCTTTTCCAATTACGGTAATGTCACTGAAATAGCATGACTGAGAAACGAGGCACCTGGGCTGGATTTAAAAATAAATGTGCTGAAAACAAAGGCAGGGATTTTGGACCATGGTCACAAGGGACAAGAAGGTCTTTCAAATATGTGGGGCTTGAGCCATGTGAGATTTAGTGCAAAATCTTCCATTGCGAGAAGGGTTTGGGCCAGCAGTAGCCTCCTAAGCAGTATCCTGCAGGCAGTGTTGGAGATGCCCAAACAACAGTCTGCTGCTGTTCCTTTGTAGTAAATAGAGTGGCCGCAGCAGGTGAAACAAACCTTGCCTGCTGCTACTAATATGTATGTGAAATCACTGTCAGTAGCCAAATACAATGTTACCTTCCTCTTCTGTGTACAATTTAAATAATCGTGTTGTGTTTTTTTCTTCAGTGAAGGGGAGGTAGAGTTGTAGGGATATTGTTGCACATGAATTTTTTGCTAATGTTTTCAGCAGTACCTAGAAAAAACCTGAACAAGCTACAGCCTCAAGACCAGCACTGATGCAGTGAGGAATATGTATTTGAGATGCGACATTGCATGTATCTCGTAAATATGACCCGTAATGAATAACTTTTGTTACAGCACCGAGGATAAATTTTTCAATTGTTCAACGTTGATTTTCTAGTGTAAGTAGGGAACGGGGTAGTCAGAGTTAAGCATAAAGAGGTAGGTTTTTTATTATTGCGATATACCTGGATTTCTACTGTAGTGCTGAAGGTTAACCCTTTTTGGTGTTAAGAGTGCTTTGATGGATCCGTTTTCTTTTGTTCCTTTATAAAGCTCATGAAGTTCTTTCATAACATGAGATTATTTTTTTATCATTGTTGAGAAGCTGTCTTGAGCAATTTTGGATGTTTTTATTAAATCATAAGAATGGGTGCTATAAATGTGTGTGTGTGGGGGGGAAGAGAAATAGTGAGAGAGTGAACACCACATATCTCCACACAGGACTATCCAAGAACTAAATGCAACTGAAGTATTATGCCAAATGCTGTCCCTTCCCATACTTGGCAATGTGCCAGCCTCTGCTCCTCCGAATCCCTGGATTGGAAACAGAAGAGGGGGTGGAATGAAAGAGGTACAGGGGTCCCCCATATCCGCAGGGGATTTGTTCCAGCCCCCCAATACAGAAACTCCAGGTGCACAGGGGAACCCTATAGGTGCATTGTTCCACACCCTCCCTGCACTCCCCATGCCCATTACCTTCCATTTTCTTCATGTTAAAGCAGCCACGTTTCTTGCTTTTACAGATGCTGCAAAAGGTAAGCGACAAGCAGGCAGGCAGCCTGCATACTAGGGAGATACAGACTCCTGTTCCTGTTAACATTCTGTGTGCCCCCAGCATGCAGGCTGCCTGCCTGCTTGTCACTTTGCTCTTAAAAAGCGCAAAAAAGACTTTGCTCTTTGTCACCTGTAAAAGCAAGAAACATACCTGATGGTTAAAAAAGAAATGGTTGTGGGAGGAGCCGCGGAGAATGACAGATAGCTGAAACCGTGGAAACGGGATCAGCAGATATAAGGGAACACCTAACCTCCACTTCCTGGAAGATGCGTCTACCAATGCTCTTGTCCACCATTCTCCTCCCCTCACTTCCTCATCCATGCTTTCCCCTCTTCCTTTTCCAATACAGAGAATGGAAGGAGGATTAGCAGGCGGTTCAGAAGAAACAAACAGATGCAGTGGGGGCAAGCAGGCAGTGACTTTGCTAGTCTGCCTCATCCATGAGCCGACCTTGTCTTCAAGTGCAGTTTTCTAAAAAGAAAGCAAAAGGTGTGCAGGTTTAGCACTTCCTCTTATCAATGTTGTGAGTTGAAACATTTCTCCCTTCCTGGTAAGATTCAACAGGATTAGAAGCTGATTGCTGTTCACCCTGATTTGCATGCATGGACATGCCCCAATATTGGCTGGGGTTCCATCCAAACGGTGGATACTGGTGACACCTTTTTAAAGATAGGAAACATCAGTGGTTTTGCTGCAGGAAGGTAGAAAAAGAGATTTGTTTAATGTTTCCCTGTCTTTTTAATAGGTGGCCCAGTATCCATAGTATCCGTGGATAACTGAAACCATGGATATCGAATAGTGGATACCGGGGAACACCTGCAGTCAGGGAAGCAGCTGCAATTGGCATAGGCATTATTATTAGGTTTGCCCTGTCCCACAGAGAGACCCTTCCCTCTAACCTATTATATTTGTATAGCGGTCAAGGATCCCATCCCAATCTGTATCATATGGGCAAGAAGTGGGGCTGTGTCCTCTATTGTTCAGTTGAATGTGTTCATTCACATCCTCAGGTTTCTGTTTTACACACAGGAGAAGAATATTGTTTGGGGGAATCCTAGGATCCAGTAGCTTCATGGGATTTATTCCAGATCCTCTGTTGTTCCTGGGAGAATCATTATTTACCTGTGATTTCAGATATAAACTATGGGTTTGGCAGGTGTAAACTAGTAATCAGGTGTGAATGATGAGAACAACATATGCCAGATGCAACATTTATGGTGTTAGAAAACATTACCTCATTTTTTAAAACTACAATTATTGCAATTATTCCAGGTGTTGCACTGCGTTCTCGTGACATGACATAAAACCTTCACCAGCTCTTTCTACTTTGCTACCAAACAGCTGTTGGTGATAAAGTCAGCCTCCTGGGAGTTATATTTTATTTATCTGTTGAGACCAAAATTGATGTCCCAGCAGCTAGGCTAGATGGGCTTGATGTTGAAAAGCATTTTAAAAAAAAAAAATCTCCTGTTCTGTTTGTATGACTATGGGCCAAATCTTATCCAGTTTTCCAGCCCTGGTGTAGCTGTCCCCATGGTGTGTGCGCTGCATTCTGTGGTGGGGGGGCAGTCATGGAGGCCTCCTCAGTGTTTACCTTGGGCCTGTATTGCAGCCAGTAGTGCTATCCAGCCGGTATGCTGGGCGGGACTTACGTTTGATCGGCAGTCCGCCCGTTGC
>JAJKFI010000013.1:1956721-2026036 GCA_029204185.1 Lerista edwardsae | reverse complement strand
CGGTATGCTGGGCGGGACTTACGTTTGATCGGCAGTCCGCCCGTTGCGTCACACCGCGTTCCACCACTTTCCCACCCGCCCCGGTGGGCAGGAAGGCAGCGGAACGCGGCGTGATGCAACGGGCGGACTGCCGATCAAACGTAAGTCCCGCCCAGCATACCGGCTGGATAGCACTACTGATTGCAGCTGTATCAGTGCTGGAAAGTTGGATAGGATTGGGCCCTATATGTTCTTTGGAATCTACAGTCTAAGAAGTCCTATTTGGCAGCTATTAGGTGCTATTTTTTAAAAAAAATCCATATTTACACATTGGGATCAAAATTGTCAGCTTTCTCAAATTGATGAATACAAACACCACAAAACACAACAAAAGGGAATTCTTTCTTGATGAGAAAATGTCTCCTTGTTTCTTTTAACTGTTTGGGTGGAACCCCTTGGAACTTCCTCTTGGTATTGAACTAGAAGGGAGTTCCCTCATTTTAGTCAAATGCTCCATAAATTAAAGCCTTTTTTTCCTCCCTTGAGCTATGATTCACCTGGCTAAGCCTCAGGTGGAAAGTGTGAGGAAAGTTCCAGGTGAGGAAAAGCTCAATGAACTCATCAGTTCAGTGCACTGAAAGCAGTTTGAAATATCGATTCGGAGCTGGGTGCAAACCATTTTTGGCAATGGGCTGTTTCCATTTTTGGCAATGGACTACATCATTAGTGTTTTGTTTGCTCCTCAGTAGATGGCTTTATTTAAACTGCTTTCTCAACCTTGGTGCACCCCATTCCCATAAGCAATATCAGGGGCAATAATACTGACTTACCCTGACAGTGATGTTCTAAGGATAACTGAGATAATGGATGTGAAATGCTTTAGTTGTTTAGGAGACGTGCTATATACATACAAACTACTGTTCTTGTGGTATTATGGCACTTCTTTATTTTAAGTCCCTTTCCTCGGGAAACCATAATAATGATTTGCAGATGAAGGAACCGTTGAGACAGACAGAGGCTTGTGTAGTGTGAGTAGAACTGAACATGGACAATAAGCGCGGGCAGTGGTGTCATTCAACCCGTACTCTTAGATCATCTGGGGGGGCCTTTTTGACTGTGCCGCCACCAGGAGAAGTGAGAGGGGCAGCGGCCAGGAAGAGGGCCTTCTCGGTGGTGGCCCCCCAACTCTGGAACACCCTCCCCTTAGAATTGAGAACTGCTCCCTCTTTGTTTACATTTCAGCGGGGGCTGAAGACCTTTTTATTCCAAAAAGCTTTTAACTGTTGACAGGCTGGCTGGCTGGCTGGTTTGTTATATTTTTTATGATCGACTGGGCTTGTTGTTTTTAAATTGTATTGTTTTGTTTTTAATTTTGTTTTATTGTATGGTTTTAATATTGTTTTTAAATTGTTTTTTGATGTTAACTTTTATATTGTGTTTTTGTATTGTAGTGCCGCCTTGTGTGCCTCCGGGCTAAAAGGCGGGGTAGAAATCTAATAATAAATAAATAAATAAAATTTAGGAACAGGAACTCACTTTTGATTGGCACTTGTCGGGAACCTGGAACCAGCCACGGAGCCCGTTAGGATCCGGAACGCCCATTCTGGTCCGTTCCCCCTGAATGACATCACTGAGCGCGGGGCCACAAGACTTTTGTGGAGCTTCCCCTCCCTGTCCATTGCATACCCATGTTCTGACTTCATTATGGTGGGGTTGTGGTGAGAGCCGGGATGGTGTAGTGGTGTGGGAGTTGGACTTAGATCTGGAAGATCCAGGTTCAAAGATCCGCTCAGCCTTTAAGCTTACTGGGTGACTGTGGGCCAATCACTATCAGCCTCACCTACCTCACAGGGTTGTTGTAAGGGAGGAAGGAAGGAAGGAACAATGTATACCACCTGGAGCTCCTTGGAGAAGGGTGGTATAAAAAATGCAAAAAATAAATTCAGTGGTTTTTCTCCACCCCTGCCAGCAGCTGTCAGTGATATGGAGGGGAAAATAAGGTGAAAGCAGGCAGCCATCAGTGAGTCTGCTTGAACGGACCAGTGTTTTAAGCCCACCTTGGTGTCTTTGGACTGAACCCAAAAGTGTAGTTTTATGCATGGAAGAACTTTGATTCACCTGATTTTTGCTGCCTCCTCCCCTTTCTCATGCTACTCTATTCTGAAAGGTGTCCCAAATCTCAGCAACAGCTTTGAGTTGGGGGTAGACAGTTGAAGGAGGTATTGGCAAAAATCGCTCTTTCTCCTTGTATGATGCTGTTTGAATTGCAGGACCCAATTTAGGATACAAGCCAAGGATTTCCTATGCAGAGATCTTGTGATCCATTCATTATGAGACTATCAATTTTCACACTTGTATGTTCACAAACAAAAATGGAAAAGGTGGTTTTTTTATTCTTGAGAAAGGAAAGGATCTTGGGCAGATTGAGGGAATTAGGTTTTGAGGGCAGGGAATTAAAAATAGCTTCACTGGTAGGAGACACTTGGAATTAAGAGAGGAGTCTGTTGAGAGAGGATAGGAGGGAAAGCGCTCTTAACTTGGATGTTCTTAAGAACTTCCTCTATGGGAAAGAGGGAGAACCCCGTCTGTGCGGAAATCTACAACATGGGTGGGCAAAGACCACCAGCATCTTTCCTAAAGGGGTATCCTGCTGACGGTATTTGTGGGCCTTTGCACTGACATGACTATCATTCTCAGATCTTTCCAGCATTCCAATCTTCTACTGCCACCTACTGACTCCAAGTAAATATTGGAAAGAAATGTAAGATTACTGCAGAGGAAGGAACACTCTTAGAAAGATCGAACTACTGTACAACATCTCACTCACTCACTCACTCACTCACTCACTCACTCACTCACTGCTACTACTACTTTTTGTCATTTGTTTAATAAACATTTGCAAAGCTCTTTGCCATCTTTGCTGTTTGTTTTGCAGGAACCGATACAGGGCTGCTTACTTTATTTTACAGGTGGGAAATGGGGACAGACAGGGAGAGGTTTGCTCGAGTCCATGAAAAGTGTCCGTTAAGGCATGGCCAATAATCGGTAGTCTTTGAGTTAGGACTGGGCTCTTGAGTGATTTTATTTAACTCCTGGCAACCCTCCCAAATGTGTTTCAAGGTGTGCAACAATGTTTGCTGGCTGTTTTACTTACAAGGAAAGACATTGTTCTCAACCATTGTAAAGGACAAGAGGGTTTTGTGAGTGAGATGCTGGGATAGTTGACTACATGTGCCTGTTACCTTGCAGCCTTTATGGTGATCCTGACTTTATTGTAAAGCCTGATCTCAGATGTAGGGACTGGTTTCCCTGTCCTCTGAACCAGACTGAAGAAGAATGTGATCCCTAAGAATATAAACCTGACCTTCCTATTCCTAATTTTTCTCTTACCTAAGAGTGTGTCAAGTTTTTTTTCTGCATGTCAGTCCAGTTTTTTTTTAATGCATTAACTCAGTTCAAGTCAAGCTATGGTTTTCCACTTTTCCCCCCAGAGTACAAGGCAAGCTACATTCGGAGTCGCTCGATTCGCTCAGTGTCCATTGAGCTGAATGGAGGGGTGTACAATTTGGATTTGGAGGATGGTTATCAGCCTGTCCTGCCCAGGAATATCACAAATAAGCGCAAAGAAGATAAAGAGGCTGAAGGAGATGATGACGACGACGATGATGATAAGAACATGGGGGAATACAGTGGAACTGGCAGCGTTTTAGAGAACACAGCTCCTAACTTAATTAAAGTGACACACAGGTAAGTCTTCAAGCGGATTGGATTATTTCTCTCTCTCTCTCTCTCTCTCTCTCTCTCTCTCTCTCTCATGTGTGCACACATGCGCTCTCTTTTTAGCTCACAAATACAAAACAGTATTTGCAAAGGCAAACTGCACCACTTGTATATTTGTCTAATAACCTAAAATAATTGACTTGGTGCCACCTAGTATTTTGAGAGAAAAAGCAGCACATGCAAACATGACAATTAGTTTGAAAGAGCTGAGCAGGCAGAATGCCTTTCACAAATGACTTCTGGATATTGGGAATTAGGACAGAATATGATGTAACGGCGTTCGATGCACCTTGACGTATAGTCATGCATATAGTCATGCTGGCCACATGACCATGGAAACTTGTCCTCGGACAAATGCCAGCTCTTCGGCTTAGAAATGGAGATAACTTGGATGTTCTTGTTTATATTTCGGCGGGGACTGAAGACCTTTTTATTCCAAAAAGCTTTTAATTGTTGACAGGCTGGCTGGTTATTATAACCCACGGGGCTTGTTGTTTTTATATTGTTTTTAAATTTGTTTTTAATTGTGTTCTTAATTTTTGATTGTATTGTTTAATTCTGTTTTAATTGTTTTTAATTGTGAATTGTTATATTGTTTTTATATATATATTGTAATGCCGCCTTGGGTGCCTTCGGGCACAATAAGGCGGGGTACAAATCTAATAATAAATAAATAAATAAATAAAGATAAGCACTGCCCCCTACAGTCAGTCATGACTAGACCATTCAGTCGTGGGGAAGCCTTTATTTTATGGTGCAAAGGCACTGAAGTAAAAACAAAATTTTAAAAACCCTCACTTGAAAATTCAAACTGTTGACACTCACAAAAGAAATAAGTAAGAGTAAGGTCTGAAGTTTACAAGATGGCTGCTCCCAGCGTTCTGCGACCACCTGGCATCAAGATGTGACCCACCAAGTGGGTGCTGACCCACAGTTTGAAAAACACTGCATTAGACAGTTTGCTGGTAACCTTACAACTCCACTGAATGTGGAATGGCATTTGGTGCATGCTCACTGTGTCTTTCAAATTCAAATGCCAGCTTAAGCCCTGCACCTATTTTCAAAAGGGGAGGAAAATACAACATAAAATTCAATATGACGTCTTTCTGACTCACCAATTGAGATTTCAGAATAACAATCTGTGTGTACATTTAGGACCATTTTCTGGGCGTCAAGAATGCACTCTAGCTCGACTCTCCTCTTTCTTTCAAGAAGACCAGGCAATGTGTAAAACACTGTGCAATATGATCTACTTCTGGAGCACTGAACTGTCACTGTGTAAGTTAATACTTACGTTCAGGACCACAGTGTCAAAGGCTCCACAACAGCACTGTTTTGAAAGGGGAGGGAGGCAATACAAAATAGATTGTAATGCCTTTAAAAGCATCTTGCTTTACAAGTTATAATAGCAATATATGATTGTCAAGGTCCATGTTCTGCCCAGGGTCTATGGTTCTATTGCCCACTCCCCACAACACTAGCTATGGAAGATCCTCATGATACCTTTTTCCAAGAATGTGTTATTGGAAGCAGCTGTTTGTAGTGCATTTTTTTCTTTTGTGTCCAGATGCTACATCCTAGAAAATGATACTGTTCAATGTGACATGGATCTGTACAAGTCTTTGCAAGCTTGGAAGGACCATAAGCTTCATATAGACCATGAGGTTAGTGATTCGGAGAAGTTTGTTTATTTATTTATTAGAAGAATTTATACCCCGCCTTCCCCATGCCAAAGCAAATGCTCAAGGCAGCTTACAGAGAACAATAAAATACAATGTAACCATAATAAGTAAAAACACATTGAAACAACAACAGTAAACATTAACGGGAACACAGAGAGTCAATAAGAATGAAAGCTAGACCCAATTCTCTATATCAGGTCGTTTGGAGGGTGGTTCATGAACCAGCACCTCTATGCACTTTAGGCTACTAGCCCATCCACACTTACCTGAGAGCAAGTCCAATTAAATTGAAAGGGGCTTCCTTCTGAGTAGATGTGCATAAGATTGTGCTGTAACTCTTGTTCCCAAATGCCCGAGCAGCAAGATCCCAGTGTTGCCTTTAAGTGATTTAAATCTGATTGGAAAAGTCTGTAGACTTCAAGGCAGAGTTTTCAGAATATCCCCCAAATGTTGGTAATTTCATTTTGTGAGCAAGGAGACTCAGGATCACTGTCTCGGGAGAGTTGCCTCTGCGAGTATGCCACATAGTCACTTCCCGGAATGGCTTCCTTCTCGGAGGTGGCAGGCAGCCAGCGCCCACTACCCCTTGCCCCCCACCTCGCTCAGGTCTGCCACTGAACTGCTTTAAAGTTATCTCTGTCATTGTGACTTTTTGTGTGCAAAAGGGGACTTTGTACAGTCATGAACAAAATGGTCGACTAGATGCAACCCTAAACACATCAGTGTGTGGTTGCAGACTTAATGGCCAAATCCTATTGGAGCCGTATGCACTGGAATGAGTGTTCAGCTGGCATAAGATACTTTCCAGCAGTTGCAAAGCATGCTGGAGAACATGGGCTGGCCACTGCCACAAGCAGTGAGTGGCTCCATATACCAGCAGCCTTTAGATGCCTGCCGGCCCCAGGAAATAAGCCTAGGGCCTGGAAGAGGTGCAGGGGGTAGGTGGAATCGGGCTGATGGGGGGGCAGGGAAGAGGATGGCTCAGGAATGGGAAGGGGGTGTATTCAGCAGCAGTGGTGTCTGCCAAATTCAGCCCTCCCCCTTTCTGGGTTTGATCTGCCTTCACGGGTCCGTGCAGACATGCGCCAGCGATATTGCTTTGGCAAGGATGTTGTGATGGCACCTGGCCTAGATACCTTTAAAAGGGGATTGGACAGATTCATGTAGGGAACTCCATCACAAGTTACAAGTCACAATATTGAAAATTCAATAAACTTGAATGTCAGATGCTAGGGTGCGGCAACAGGATATGGGTATCTTGAGTGCTTTCTGAGGCATCTGGTGGGCCAGCATGAGATTCAGGAACTGGACTAGGTGAGCCCTTGGCCTGACCCAGCAGGGCTGTTCTTATGCAGGATGGTGCTATTCAGTAGTCAACCCACAGCAGAGAAGCAATGCTTTCGCCATTGCTACTGCTCTCGGAAGCAATGGCATTTCAGTTTTAGGGGGGAAAAGCCTGCTTCTGCCACTGGTAATTCCACCCAGGCTCCACAAAGCCACTGATTTAATGGGGTGCCCACAAAAATGGAGCCTGCCAACATAATTTTCTCTGAAATGTTCAGTGCTAGCCCCAGATCCAACCCTAAGCCACATGCAACTGATTTCATTAGAAAATGAGGCTAGTTAGTCTTAGATGCAGACAAATAGAAAAATATATTTTACTTCTATAATTTAACATGTTAGTTCTCTAACACTCTGTGACAAGGATTATCAGCCAGTTTCTAGCTTTTGGCTAAGAATTGCTCTTATGTGTTCCAAATTTCCATCTTTAACAGGGTGAGGAAATGAAATGCTGTTGTCAACCCTTACTTGGCTTCTTGCTAGGAGCAAAGTTGATACAGCAGCTCAGAGCTCACCGCTAGCCTTTCAAAAATGAGTCCAAGAGAAACAAGAGATTTAATGGTGATGGGAACAAGAGGGTTAAAAGTGGGATGGCGGAAATCCAAGCCACTTCCCTTCATATCCTGACTTCTTCTTCTTCTTCTGCTTAGATTGAAACGCTACAAAGTAAAATTAAAAATCTGAGAGAGGTGAGAGGTCATCTGAAGAAGAAGAGACCAGAGGAGTGTGATTGTAACAAAATAAGGTATTCCTTGTGCTGTGTTATTAGCAAACCTTCAAAAGCTGTTTGTAGGGTGGGCTAAAGGGAGTCCAGGGCACATGAATGGTGAGGCTGCAGATGATATGGGTTCACCCTCGGTATCCACAGGGAATTGGTTCCCGGACCGCCACAATATTAAAACCCACAGATAATGGACTCCACACGAAATTTCACTAAAGCCAGAAGTTCCCGTCCTGACACATCGGGGTGGTGGTCTGAGTGCTGGATATGACTAGGGTTACCAGATACAAAGTGGGACAGTGTGCCTGTACCTTTAAATATTGTACAGAAGAGGAAACTTTCACAGGTGCAGCTTTTCAAACTCTTCCTTGATGAGTTGCACCTGTCCAAATTCCCTCTTCTATACAACGGTTAAAGGTATAGGCACTCTGACCCAGTTTGGATCTGGTAACGCTAGAGATGACCAGAAGGCACTTCCATCACATCTGGGAGGCCCTTTGTGGGTCCTTCCAGTGCAAGTCGGGATGAAGAGGACCCTGTACTTAAGGGTGCAGAATGGTGCTTCCTCCCCTTATTCATTTTTTTTCTCCATCACAGCTGTGCCCCTCAGGACGTTGTAATGGAAAAGGTGGAAGATTATCCCGAGGAGATAGGGAATGGTATCAGCAGTGGCCCACTGTCTATGTCAGCTAGGAATTACAGGGTTAACTCCCACCCAGCTGTGAATCCCAGCTGCAGCCTAGTTGGATGATGAGGACCTAGGGAACCAAGGGGGAAGCTTGATTGTCAGACAGGGGTGGGTGTTGTAGTAGTAGTTGTAGCTGTTGTTGTTCGCTAGCAAAGTTGTGTCCGACTCTTTGCGACCCCATGGACCACAGCACGCAATGCCTCCCTGTCCTCCACTAGCTTCCGAGGTTCACCCGACTTCATGTGCATTGCTTCGGAGACACTGTTTACCCATCTCATCCTCTGCTGCCCCTTTCTCCTTTTGCCTTCAATCTTTCCCCGCATGAGGGTCTTTTCTAAAGAGTCCTCTCTTCTCATGAGGTGGCCAACGTATTTGAGCTTCAGCTTCAGTATTTAGGGGTGGGTGTAGAGAGGTGGAAAAGGGTTGTGGAGAGAAGAGTGGGAGTTTGAAAAGTGTGATTGAGAGTGTGATGGATGGACGGACGGATGGGTTGACTGACTAATGGATTGAACGGAGAACACTTGGAGACTGTTGTTGGACACTGCTGAACTCTGGAGCCACCAACTGGAGGAGGAAAGAGAGCTGGTATGGCTGAGCAGGCAAGTTGACTGCCTTTTGCCTCTGTTTGGTGGTGGGGTTTTAGTGGTGCCTTGTGTGAAACTAGGGTGGTTTTGGATGATGGAAGGGAAGCTAGTCTACTGCGGGCATAAGAGTGCAGAGAGGGAATTTGGCACAACAGACCTTCACAGCAAAGCTCTCCCTCAAGCCACTCATATGTCACAGAATGTGTGCGGTCAGTAAAATCAACAGCCAAACTCACCAGCAAATACATGAAGCTGGTGCACATTTATTCTTTGTGGCCTTACACTCTAAAAATCCACAAATATCAGGACACGAACAGAAGTATATTTGACTGCTTTCCCGACAGCTGCTATACGTTGCTGTCACTGCCCAGAATGGCTCTGGCAATAAGTGGGATGAGCCACTTCCAAGGCTCATTGCAGTGCCTGAAATACTTAGTGCTCCACTTTCCCCCGTAGCTATGCTTCTGGGCCCACCATCAGTTTTTTGATAACTGACAAGGCAAACCGCATTGCCAGTGGGGGGGCTCAAACCCCCTAATGGCCCTGTTCTCACACAGCACACCTCAGGACCATTCACGGCACACCAATGAGCCAGGCCGATCAGCTGCTTTAACCTGCAAGGGCTGGTTTCTCCCTAGCCAAGGTGCTCACGGAGTCAGAACACCTCCCGTGAAATTATGTGGCTTGTGCTAAGCCGCTTCCAGCTGTCAAGGAGAAGGTTAGGCTCGCCTCCTTCTTCCTGGCATCTGTTTTTTTTGTGAAATTTGCAGAGCCCCAGATGTAGTCTGAAGTGAAACAACCAGGAATCAGGTTTGCCTTCTCATCTGCCATTCATGAGATTGAGGTCCTGGATTTGCTACACAAAATCCCAGTGCTGTATTGCTTGATGTAACTTTACATCATTCATTGTTGGATGGCAACAAAAGCCAGAGATTGTGGAGAACAAACAAAAGTTTTAAAAGGGCTACTGCTCCAGTAAAATTGCTTTAGAGTATTACATTATCTACAGCAAACTGCTGGAGAACATTGAAAGGGGTAGAATTGATCTTAAAAACAATGGGCATGGGAAAGGAAAGTGCCACGTCTTCCTTTTTTACGCTGGCTTTCAGGGGGATGGCACTGCTTGAATTGTGTTTTTTATCTTGCTGCTACCTAATTTGGTTTTTATTGGACTTGTGTGTGTTTATTTTATGTTTTAATATTGTTTCTGTCAGTTTCACCGGCTGCCTCTCGCTTTGGAGGAAGCAAGGGGCATAAGTGGATAAACAGAGAAGAGATGGCCTGTTAGCAAATGGTTCATCTGGGACTTTTTCTTTTCTTACACAGCTTCCACAGTAAGCACAAAGGCAAACTGAGGCACAAGGGGTCTGGTCTCCATCCTTTCAAGTAAGCACAAACCAACACCCCCGGAGAAGTAATAAATGCGAAGTGCTCCTGAATTAACTTTTGCTGCCGCTTTGCTAACCAAGATTGAAAGCATGAGGATGTTAATAATAGAAATGCCATTTTAATGTTTAATAATAGAGAGCCCTCCTGATCCACAGCAACCCCCCCATGGATAAGGAAAGCTGCGGATACCCAATCCATGATTTTCTGCCCCTCCCCTCTGAACTGACCAGAGCTAAGCTCCAGTCAGGTCTGGAGGCATTCTGAAGCCTGCAGAGGCCATGCACAACTGCCCGCACCCTCTGCGGGCTTTAGAACCAAATCTGGAGCTACTTCACAGTAACTTCCAGTTTCCTCCATTTGGGCTCAGAGGGCTTGGGGGGGGGCAGGGAATCCACAGTCCAAAATCTGCAGATGTTGAATTCCACAGATGTCAGGTCTGTGGATAACGTGGGCCACCTGTACATATATTTGCCATAGTTAACAATTAGCACAGGAAAGAGGACATTCTGAGAAACGTGTGCATCGCATGTGGGTCACAGCCATCTGGCCTGGCCTGCTTACAGAGGCTTCTGCTAAAGCAGTGTTGTTCAAAGTGTGGGTCAGGAACCACTTGGTGGGTCACAACCTGATGTTAGGTGGGTGGGAGCAGCTATCTTGGAAACTGCAGAACTTACTTTTGTGAGTGTTAACAGTTTGAATTTTCAAGTGAAGATTTTTTTTTAGTTCCCTGCTTTTAAATCATATTTTGTCCTCCTCTTGCTTTCTGTCAGACGTGGTAGTACAATTGTTGCAGTCCAGGAATGCCAATTTGCATTTTATTATGTTACAATGACAGCACTTCCTGCTTGATGATGTCACTTCCTGCCATAACATCACTTCCAGGGTAATGGCATCACTGACAGTGGGTCTCCAACATGAGTGACATTCTAAAAAGAGGGTCCCTGTCTAAAAAGTTTGAATACCACTGCACTAAAGTCAGTGATCTGGAGTTATGGGGAGTGAGGTGGTAGATTGATGGGAAATATTCAAGCACAGAACACGCACGCACTCTGCAGTCTGAAGTGGCAGAGTCCAGAATCTTTCCCCCTGAATCTACCACCTCATTTTGCGTAAATAAATTCAATAAATAATTGTGTTGTCCAACTTCCTACGACAGGGAGCTGGTGAAGCTCTAAAAAACACGTTTCCTTTCTAAGGGCTGCTTAACTTGATACACTTGTGACTTTGTGAAGCCTTTAAGGTGTGCCTTCCCTACCTCAGTTTTGCCTGTGTTGTGTTTGTGTGATTAAATGGTAGAATAGCACCAAAATTGCTATTTCTCAAGTGTGGTTGATGATGCAGAAACTTTGTGTTTTTTCTCAAGTGTTCAATGGGTGGCGTCGGGGAGGGGACTTCAGACAGGTGTTTTATTATTATTATTATTATTATTATTATTATTATTAATAATAATAATAATAATAATAATAATAATAATAATAATAATACTTGGATTTATATACCGCCTTTCTTAGGTCACCAGATTTCTCTAATGACTATAACTCAAGGCGGTTTACATAGGCAGACTTTTTTCAGAAACCTGAAGGTTTTTACAATTTTTACAGAAATGTTCTATCTTGCAAGAACTACACACATACAGATGGATCTTTCTGGATTTAGTCCTTCTTTCTGGCCACCCGTTCGTCTTCTTGCTGGCTGATAAACGGCTTCCCTGCTCCCACCAAAGAAGCGGCTGAACTTTGGCACAACTCCCCCTCACACAAGGCAGCCGAAGATAGCTCAGCTGTTAATCAGTCGCAATTTACGAGGTCTGCCGCTCACAGAGACTTCCAGCTGTCCCAAACTGGCGACCTTCAGATCTTCAGCTCTTATCTTCAGGCAAACGGAGGCATTAACCCTCTCTAAACCACACTAAAAATCCTCATTCATGCCTTCACCACCTCATTTTCATGGGATAAAACAAGATTTAATCCCATGAAAATGAGGTGGTGAAGGCATGAATGAGGATTTTTAGTGTGCTTTAAAAAAAAATAGTGAGTGAATCAGCACAGAGCAAACCTATGAAGTCTGTGCAGCCACCTTGAGGTTCCTATAGCTGTTGGCTTGTGCAGCGTCAAAGGGGTATCAGCGCAGCCACTGTCCTGATGCTGTCTTGATCTCTGTGCTGCAGGAAAGCCTCGCAAGAGAAGGACAAGTTGTGGCTCCTGAGGGAGCAGAGGCGAAAGAAGAAATTGCGCAAACTGCTCAAGAGGATAAAAAACAATGACACGTGCAGCATGCCGGGCCTGACTTGCTTCACCCACGACAACCAGCATTGGCAGACCGCCCCCCTGTGGACATGTAAGAGCCCAAAATCTCCGACCTAACCAAGGAGGGTATAACTATGCTAGACCCAGCACTTCACCAATGCTGTTGCATCTGTTGCCCATTAACAAGGATTTTTAACGCACTTTCCCATGTTCACAGCCCATCACATCCGTACGCCCCCTAAAGTAATATCCCCAAGTTCATGCTGAGGCTGAAATGATTTGCTAAAGCCACCTAGTGAATTGGTGGCAGAGGTGAGGTTCAAACTGGGGCAGTATCGATCCAGTCTTACAGCACAATCCTATGCATGTCTGCTCAGAAATAAGCCCCGTTGTAGCTGCTCCCAGGGAAGCATGCATAGCATTGCAGCCTTAGATACTACACTGCATCCACGCACAAGGTCAAAGTATTAGAGGGCATCGCTACTTCAGAGCAAACAAGTGAGCGGCTGGGTCTGCCAACTAAAACCACAAGCCTCCAGCATCCCTAAGACAGGACCGCCCATTTAGGTAGTTATGATGGAAGATGTCTCCAGTTGGATATCAAGAAAAAATTCCTGAGCCATTCAGCAGGGGAACAGATTATGGAGGGAGGAGGTGGATTCTCCCTCCCTGGAGATCTTCAAACAGAGGCTCAACAGGCACCGGCTGGAGATGCTCTAGGAGGATTTCCTGGTACAGGCAGGGACTAGATGATCTTGCAGATACGTTCCAACCAGTGGTGGTAGCTAAAGCAGGAGGAACCAGTATGCTGGGCAGGACTTACGTGTGATTGGCTGCCTGTCCGTTCAGTTCCACCGCCTGCTCGCCTGCCGCGCGGGCTGCCCTGGGCTCGGAGGGGGCGCCTGCTCACCGGGGGGACGGGTGGGGGCGCGCCAACCGGGGGCAGCCCATGCAGCGGGTGGGAGGGCGGCAGAACAGAACCGACGGGCTGCCAATCAACCGTACATCCCACCCAGCGTTCCAGTTCCTCCCACTTTAGATACCACCACTGGTTCCAACTCTAAGAACACTCTGATTTCTTTTGGAAATGAGAGGCCTCAGTGGTCAAGCTTGTTTGAAAACCACCTTCCCATAACTTGGCCCCTCTCTTTTTCTCCAGGAGGTGTGGGAATGGGCTCCTGCTGCTGCTGCTTAGAAGCCATTCACAAGCATGATAGTTACCATGCTGTCAACCTCCCCCTTAGTCAGTTTCAGAGGAACTGTGAGCACCGGAATGTGGAGAGGGAGATCTTGTACGCACAGTTCCTCCCCCTGCCCCACTTTTAGCAGAGGTAGCCGAACCACATATAGAAAGGAATGGATGAAGCAGGCTGCTACCTTGCTGGAAATTAACAGGACTTTAGTGTATGCACCTCAGCTCCTGCACATTGTAAAAAGGGAGAATTTTTAAATTATTATATTGTGACTTGTAATGCTTTTATTATAGGATTTGTAAGTTTCTTATGGGTTTAACTATTGCTAGCCCTTAATTTGCAGTGGGTCCTTTCTGTGCCTGCACCAGTGCAAACAACAACACATATTGGTGTATGAGGACAATTAATGAGACGCACAATTTCCTGTTCTGTGAATTTGCTACCGGCTTCCTTGAATACTTTGACCTCAACACTGATCCTTACCAGGTAGGTGCAAAAAGAAGCAAAGTTGGTCAGTTTGGAAAAAATGTGCAAGGGAGTGGCAACAGGATGTAAGCATCTTGTTGTCTCATGCCTCCCTGGGGCACCTGGTGGGCCACTGTGAGATACAGGAAGCTGGACTAGATGGGCCTGTCGCGTCTCCCCAAGACTTATGCCCAGGTGGCATTGGAGACGACCCCAAAAGTGAAGGGCTCTCACACCAACACCTGGCATGTTCAGCAGAGTTACAGCTCGGTTGCACAGAGGAAACTGCCTTCCCAAGATAACAGCAAGGCTTCTTCTGCTTCAGCAAAGGAATGCACAACACACAGTTTTAGCATAGATAAGAAATGTATTCAGCGTTGTCAGTTTCCAGGCAAAAGGTCTCATTCCATACAGATCAGTCAGGCATTTGCACAGCATACAGGATAAGTCAGTTGGCAACTTACACAGCAGATCTTTTCAGTTGAACCGGACAGCATCCCCTCCTAATCGGTCTTACCCACAAGTTAGCACTGGGGATCTGTTTCCTCATATACCTGAGTTGAGGCTTGCCGTCCATTTGGTGGCCATGAGCTCCGTGGTCTGATGCACGTCCACCTTAGACACAGCTGTAGCTCATTAGTGATTATCCTGCACTCAGGTGCCTTGGCCTGGTGCCATGAGCTACTGCACAGAGAGAAAAGCATGGTTTGGCTCTACCACTTCTCTGTCTACCATGACACCCCTCCCTTTTCTCTGGGGTGCATGTGGCTAATTGTTATTCTTTTCTTTCTTTAGCCTACTAAACACATTCCTTATCTCTGGACACATACAAGTCTCTACACACTACAGGAATGGTTATACATTTTACATCTTACACATAGGGAGAATACACACATGGGTTTAACTCATTCTCTATCATGGTTAAACAAACATTGTTACACTGGTTGCAGACAGATATCCCACTTGTACAGCTAGAAGTATACCTTACTCAGGTTGCTTGTCTCATATTTGTTACCTGATGTTAGCTTAACCCTGTGTGCCATTCTACAAGCTCGGGTGAAGTAAAACTATTTCTCTTCACTCCCACACACCACACGCAGTTGTGGACATCCTTCTGAGGCTTTAAGGCTTCTATTTTCTGTTACTTGCCTCCTTGTACCTCAGCCTGTGCTGCTCAGATTACAGCAGCCCTAGGGAGATCTTTTATTTTAAACTTTCCTCCCTTACACGTGTGCAAATTCCGTGCACACTGCCTGATTGCATTTTCCGGCCCCTCCACACTATGAGTTTCTTTTCGGGCCTCACTGGCTGATGAAAGCTTTTGTTCAGCCTTGGAGACATAACACGTCTCCCACTCGTTAGTGCACAAACATCTTTGCGCATCTCATCCCAGACCCTGGAAGGTATCTTGCTTCCTGATTAGCTTCACATAAACTCCTGTTTTGGTCTGGCAGACCACTCCACATTAAACTACCTGAACAAGCCTAGGCAAACATATTTTCCTTTGTTTGGAAGATCACTGCACAGATCCTCCCCTCCTTCCTGGTAAATTATTGGCACATTTCTCACCCAGATTTCTAAACTGTAGGAGATAATTCCTATTAGTTAACACTCCTTACACAGGCACTGTAGCATCACACTCTGCACATCCTCCATGGTAGTCTAGCCAATATTGCCCTTATGTGCTGTCCCTTTTTCACATCACTCACTTGCAAGCATCGGCAATCAACACTATTTTAGTCATGCCTCAGTGAATCAATACATCAACACATGCAAGTGCCTACAACCAAACAGGCTTGCCTATTCCCTTAGGTTGGAACATTTGAGTTCTCTCAAGGACTGTCAGGTCCCTGTCTACACTGAGAGATACTCTCAGTCACCACTACCCTCATGGCATTATTTCCAGCGCCATGACAGAAACATAGGCTGTTAAGGCATCCTCTTACATTTTATACTGTTGACTTTGTTTGCCTTGTCCAACCAGTCGGGTTACTATCCTTTTCACCCTGGGTGGTCCCATGCTGCTATGGGTGAATGTTCCTTTTCCAGTTTCCCTTCCATTGTATTTAGTACTACTGGCACCCCTTTTGCATGTATTGGCCCTTTTCCCCCTTGTCATCCACTGGTGGACATTCCTGTACCCTAGCTCCCTGTGCAAGACCGTCTGCACTACCTGGGAACTGGACACAGGTTACATCAAGGCTTGCGCTGCCTAGCTGGGGTTACCTCACTCAGGACTAACCTCCTAGCTTCATTTTTACACAGCTGATTCACTTCACTACACAATCAATCAATTGCTTGCAACTCGACAGCACCTACCATTGGATTTTGCTTGTCACTCCCCACCCTGTGTGCTTAACACTTCTCCTGCACACTCTTGGGGTTTCACTATGTGACACTCTTTTTTGTTTGCTACTACTCACAGCCTGTAACTGTTGCTGCTTACATGTTTCCAGCACA
Source organism: Lerista edwardsae (assembly GCA_029204185.1). Taxonomy (NCBI): domain Eukaryota; kingdom Metazoa; phylum Chordata; class Lepidosauria; order Squamata; family Scincidae; genus Lerista; species Lerista edwardsae. The sequence goes on along the minus strand of JAJKFI010000013.1, from coordinate 2,009,508 downwards.
TCACATTTGTACCAATTCACTATTCACACTGCATAAGCATTCACAGGGCTTATGTTCACTGGTCATTGGTTTATGCCTGTTAGTAGACCTTTAACTCTCTGTGCCTACTCTGGCTCACTGACCACATCAAATATTTGTTACACCAGGAATTGCCTAGCTTTCGTGGAGTTTCTTTAAGGTCTGGTATTTCTGCTGCTTTGTTAAGTTTCACTTTCTCTTATTTGCCCCCTCCCTCCAAAGCCTTTGTCCACACAGGCTGGTTAATCAATACTGGGAGGTACAGAGCTGCTGGTTTTACTTGTTTTGCTTTTTCGGGAACGAAGCACTCTGGGTCTCAATTGCACTACCCACTAAGCTTCCTTTCTCTTCAGTTCCCCATTTCCCAGCAACTCTAGGGTTAAATTCCTTCCCTGCTCCGCTTGAGGAAAAGCAGCATTCCTCAGCTATCTCATGTAAACCGAGCTGGCTGTTCCTAGCCTTGTTCTCCCCCTTGGGAACAAACTCTCGCTCTCTCTCCGGCACAAACACAAACGCTGTTTGCCTTTTTGACGGCATCCCCCTCCTGCCTTGTACATGCCCCTCCAGTGCGAGCACAAATGCACTCCCAGCGCCTACTACCTGGGCTCCTCTGCACTTAACATACCGTAGCAGCTTAAGTACACACATACAGGGGGTACTCATGTTAAACGTTACTGTGCCGCCACTGCCCTCTACACACGCCCCAAATCTCACAGCATGTAACACAGGTACAACTTTCGCTGGTCTCAGATATGGGGTGAGGGCTGCACTCTTCCTGCGAAGCACGGCTCGCCTCTGGGCGCCCCACGCTGCCTTCTGCTTGACTGGCGTGGTCCCAGGAATCACCCGCTGCGCGCTGTCGGTCGTCCTCTTCCTGCGCCTTTTCCAGGCTGGGACACGCGCTCTCACGGAGCCTTGCCATCGCTCGCTCCTCTGCATCACTGCTCTTGAGCCGATGCATGTTGGTTGCCATGTGCGCCTCCCACTGGGCTCCATCTCGGCTTGGCCCCTGCTCGCTGCACGGCTCTCTCCTAGCTCATGCAGCCACGAGCCCATCACAGCTAAGCCCTAGATGCCAAACATCCCCAGATGAGAAAACTAAGCCTTTTGTTGTGGCCTCTCCTAGGCGCAAACTCACATGGCATTCCCTCAGCTCCGCTGCCGAGGGTCAAGGATGGGTTGTTTTTCTCTCCCATCCTCCCGAGGGGTTCTCTTTGTTCTTCCCGCTCCTGAGGCGTCCTCTCTCGGAGCGTTGCTGTCCTGCTGAGGGTGGGTCGTTGTAGCATGCTCCTGTAACTTGACACCGTCTTTGAGGTTTCCAGCTGGGCTGTCTCTCTGGTCACAGCTCCCCAGCTCCTCCCTGGCGTCTGGGACTGCAGGCAGATTCCCATCACAGCCTGCTCCCGGCTTGCAGCTCTTGCAGCACTCAGCACTTGGACCTGGAACTCTTTACATGCTCTGGAGCTCTGTCGCTTGCATTCTCGCCTGCTGCCTCTAGGGGGCGCCACTGGGCCCATAACCTGTCGCGTCTCCCCAAGACTTATGCCCAGGTGGCATTGTATTGGAGACGACCCCAAAAGTGAAGGGCTCTCACACCAACACCTGGCATGTTCAGCAGAGTTACAGCTCGGTTGCACAGAGGAAACTGCCTTCCCAAGATAACAGCAAGGCTTCTTCTGCTTCAGCAAAGGAATGCACAACACACAGTTTTAGCATAGATAAGAAATGTATTCAGCGTTGTCAGTTTCCAGGCAAAAGGTCTCATTCCATACAGATCAGTCAGGCATTTGCACAGCATACAGGATAAGTCAGTTGGCAACTTACACAGCAGATCTTTTCAGTTGAACCGGACAGCATCCCCTCCTAATCGGTCTTACCCACAAGTTAGCACTGGGGATCTGTTTCCTCATATACCTGAGTTGAGGCTTGCCAACCAATCAGTGCAGTCCATTTGGTGGCCATGAGCTCCGTGGTCTGATGCACGTCCACCTTAGACACAGCTGTAGCTCATTAGTGATTATCCTGCACTCAGGTGCCTTGGCCTGGTGCCATGAGCTACTGCACAGAGAGAAAAGCATGGTTTGGCTCTACCACTTCTCTGTCTACCATGACAGGGCCTTTGGCCTGATCCAGCAGGGCTCTTCTTATGTTCTTATGTAATGTGGAAAAAAATGTTGAAAGTTCATCTTTTCACAATACAAATAAAAGAAACTGATAGGCACATTCTAATATAACCGAACAGGGTTTTTTTTGCAATTGCATCTAAGGAAGACGACACTTTCAAACAATATGTTATAAACTGCCCAGGTACACTAGTGTCCCACTCGTGTTTGTCCTGGTAAAAATGGGCAGTCTAATGCACATCTCCAAACGGGTGGGGTTCACGAGGTGGAGAGCTACTTCTCCATGATGCCAGACCTTCTACATGTTTGGAAACACAAATCTCCTCTTTCAGCTTTCAGTATTTGCTGTGATAAGCACAGGTGCATGTGAGCAAAATAATCCTCATGCACACAGGAGCAACCTAGAGAGATTGATTTATGGCACAAGTTTTAGTAGGCAACAGCCTACTTTATCAGATGCATCTCAGGTCTTTGGTGGTAACCTACCTCGCTGGGTGTGAAGTTCAGTCCACACGGGACATATCTACATTCTATGTGTAGTCAGTGTGTATTCCAATATATATAGAGATGGCTATTGGTGATCTATGCCATAATCATATTCTCTTTACTATCTGATAACCTATGCAGTGCTTGCTTCAAATGGTGCTCTTGAAAATTCTTCTCATATGTATACCCCCTTGTGCCACTTTTCATTGGTCTGCTACACTCTGCTTCAGAGATTGTTGGCTTCAGAGAAAGGTCTTATGATCACAAATGTCCCTCCAACCAGAGAGAAAGTAACAAATGAGCTAAACATTTGTTAGAAGCCTTTCAAGCTAGCTCTGGAAAGAGCAGATAGCAACCGCATGTGGCCTACAAGATATACGTTTGAATACACAAATAAGTTTGTGTTTAATAAAGTTAAACCCCAATTGTACTCTAGTGTCTTCCTTAGGGGTGGTACAAAGGTAATAGGCTACCTTAGAATGCCAGATGCAGGGGAGTGGCAGCGAGATACAAGTATCTGATTGTCTTGTGTGCTGCCTGAGGCATCTAGTGGGCCACTACAAGATACAGGAAGCTGGACTAGATGGGCCCTTGGCCTGATCCAGCAAGGCTTTTCTTATGTTAAGTGTGGCACATTTTTTTTTACTTTTTTCTGTAAAAATGTTTAATATTCAATTTGTCCTTGTAACAGTTCAGTGAAAGAGATATCACCCTCCCATTTTACAGGATGATCTGACACTAAGAGATAACAATTTCCAATTGTCCACCCCTGCATCAGTGTCTTCAAAGCAACTGATTCTAATCCCACTCAGTATGAAACATTAGCCATTAGATTATGTTAACTCAGTATCAGTGGTCGGAGCTTTTTGTAGCATATTGGATATCCTTACTTATAACATGAAAAGCAATAATATAACTCTTGATGAGAATCGAAGAAATAACTGTCATATCCATTGAACAAGCAGTGCTACTCTTAACAAAAATTTTTTATCTGCAGCTAATTAATGCAGTGAACACACTAGACAGAGATATCCTCAATCAACTGCACGTGCAACTCATGGAATTAAGAAGCTGCAAAGGGTACAAGCAATGTAATCCAAGAACTCGGAATATGGAACTAGGTAAGGGACCTTTTATTTTTGCCACCTCCAGTCACTGGAGAAAGGGGGTTTTGAGTAACCAAAATAACATTGTAAAAGATTTGTAAATCAATTTACAGTGGTAAGCAATAACACTAGATGAGGAATACATTGTAAGTGGGAGCTTATGAAGTTAATTATATTATTGATGGATATGGGGACATGGATCATTTAGGAAGTCCTACTATCTGTTCCACTATTGAGGAAGAGTTTTAAGGCCAAATCCTATCCAATTTTCCAGCCCTGATGTAGCCCTCGTGATGGGGTGGCTGCTGCATTCTTTGGTAGAGGGGGAATCAGGGAAGTCTCCTTAAGGGAACATGTATTCACTTACCTCAGGGCTGCATCGGCAGCAGTAACATGGATAGGATTTGGCCCTTAACCTAGCAACTTGCCACAAGAGCCATGAATTTGTCATTTTGACACATTACTTGAGCAATATGGTATGCAGCCAGCAGGAGCAGCACCTACACAGGTGGGCCCTCATATCCGCAAATCCAGAATCCACAGATTCAGTCATTTGTGGATCTGGGTGGCCCTCACGCCCCACCCCCTTGCCCATTAAAGTTATCAAAGTCGGCCAACTCAGAATGGCAAATGTAAGGGAGTGGCAAGAGATGGGCCTTTGGCCTGATCCAGCTTCACGTTTATAGCAATGTACGTGCAGGTTGCCAGCAGCCTGAATGCTAACAGGAAGTAGAAGATGGCAACCTGCCTGCACATTTATTTATTTATTTTATACCCTGCCTTTCCGCCACAAAGGCCCTCAAGGCGGCAACCTTGAATGCTTGAATGCTTATAGCAACTTGTAAAAACAAGCACATTTTTGCCCCTGTAAGGATCTAAACAATGTTCATGGGCACAGGGAAATGGAGACCGCCTTCCCTATATCTGTGGTTTCTGTATCCATGGCGGGTCCTGGAACAGATCCTCTATAGATATGAGGGCCCACCTGTACTTAGCAGAGGGCAAGAGGCTTATTAACATGAAAAGGAGCATAGTTACTAGTCATCAATCCAACAGTGATGCTCAGTAATTAGAAACAGATAGGCAATATATTTTGCTTATTGGTTACTAAAGCACACTTATAGTTAAGAATGGTGGAGCAGCAGCAGCAGCAGATATAATGTCTGGGGGGATCTTAGCCAATGGGCTATGCCAGGGAAATTAATTATGCCGGTTGTTGTCTATTTTCCTCTGTTCCAGCAACATGCCTTAATTAAGCAGATGTAGGGGTAAGAAAATGGAGGTATAAAAAAGCACTTTCCTGTCCTCCCACTAAGGGGGTTATACTACCACCCCCCTAAGCTCAGCAGGCAAAGATGCTGGGAAATTTCTTTATGGAACCTGCAAAACCCCTTATCCGCAACCTTACAAAATGCTTGTTCCTGTTCAGTGTGCTTTATCATATGTTTCCCCCTTCTTTTCACATTGCTAGATAATCAGATTTTTTTTTCCTATTTAGGCCTTAAAGATGGAAGCTACGAGCAATACAGGTACTACTTTATATAACTCTTTTCCCCAACTGTAACAGGATTTGGGTGGTGGAGGTATCTAGAGCTCTCCAATAATTTGAACTCTTACTGGAATTTGTTAGACACGTTCACTTCATTGTAGCTTATGAATCATGCTAAAAGTCTTCTCTCCCATCTCCTGTGCTGGGGTGCTGGTGTATTTCTTGGTGATGGTTAACCTTGTTCTCCTTTTATGGCTTGAAAATTAGGCAATTTCAGCGTCGAAAGTGGCCAGAAATGAAGAGACCTTCGTCTTCCAAGTCGCTGTGAGTTAGGAGTCCATTCATACAAATCACTAAACTTTTTTTCCCCCCTCTTGCATGCAGTTCACATTAACAACTTCATTTCATTCTTAAAAACAGCTTCCTCATTAGCAACCATGCAGGAACAAGATGGCTTCATAATCTGCTAATTGGAGCCTACAGTCGCCAGTTGAGGTCATAGTTACTTTAGTTTAAATGGGGACTGACTAGTGAGTGAGTCGCAATTTCAAAGTACAGTATATACCGGCATTTCCCTGAAAATAAAACCAGGCCTTAGTTTTTGCTCCAAAAGATGCATTAGTGTTTATTTTCAGGGGATACATGATACATGGAGCAGTATAAGGAGCCACAAAGACAGCCGCACACAAACACCACAACCAGACAACCACCAACTATCCCTATCTGGCAGGAATACCTTCTAGCCCCGCCCCAGGACTGGTTGGCTTAGGCTCACAAGGCGCCATTAAGGGGGTGAGAGTAGCCAGTTAAGCTCCTCTATGTCAGAAGCTTCTGAGTGGGCCTTGGTGACTGATGCCCCTGCCTGGAACATGAAACTAACCCGTAAGGCTGTTCTGAGCTGGGTGAAGGCCCCCGCTGTAGGAGCCGTCCACAAGCTGAATTGCTGGTTAAGGCGGAGCTCCTCTGGAGTGGATCCAGCACTCATCTCGCGGCCCTGGGGAGCAGGATGATTGGCAGGTCTTCAGGCTGCTGTCTGCTGCAAAGGCAAGAGGAGCACTCCCTTGCACTTAGAGGCAAAGGAGCAGCTACAGCCCCCCTTCCCACACTGCATTGTGTACTCACTGTAAAGGATTCCGTCTGGCTGACAATCTTAACTGAGGTTTATTTTGGGGGTAGGGCTTATATTACGGACATCCTGAAAAATCATGCTAGGGCTCATTTTCCGGTTAGGTCTTATTTTCGGGGAAATACGGTAATAGACATAAACACCTGCTTATAAATTAGAGATTTGCAATATATAATTAAAGAAAACCTTATTGGAAATACGAATGAGTATATGAATGGGCATAAGGTCAATCAAAGTGGTTGGGCTAAGCTGAAGATGGGAAGTTCAGAACCAAATATTTATTGCACAATGTTTGAAAAGGTTTGCTTGAACGGTATATGTAAATGAACAGAGATAAGAAAATCAGTGTAAAAAATAGTTTCCTCAAGATTGAAATACTAACTGAAACCTGAGGTGCTTAATTGCAATTAAGTAAGGTAGGTGGTAACTAACACATGTTTTGCTTTAGTTATGAACTACATAGTTGCTGGTGCACACAGTTCACATGCTCCCAGGTATCTTTCCCTTGCATGGTCCTGGTGAAAACAGATGTCTCACAGCCTACTTTGGTAACTGAGAGATTACTAACAAATACGTGTTTCCATTTTACAGAGGACAACTTTGGGAAGGCTGGGAGGGCTAATCTCCTGCAACTGCTGGACCTCAATGAGGAAGAAAACTGGCCAGAACTTGAATCCTTGTACAGACTTAATGGAAGTGTGTATAATTACAGACTTACTTATAATGTTAGCCTGGAGGACTAGATGAACTTTGATGCTAAGGTAGATAGGGTGTGTTGCACTGTTTCACAATCTGAATAGACACAGTGAACTTCTAGGGACTGCTATCATCAAGAATATTTCCCTTCTTGAAGCCCACTGGTTTACCTGCTTTTGCTTTGGATTATACCTCACTTGCTTCACAGGCTATTATACTTCCACCAACCATCACAGATACTGTTCCTAGAGATGGAAGTGTAGAAAAGCAGCGTGACCGATTGAGACTCTCAGAATCTTAAAGGGACAGAAGCACACAGAAAATCATCTTAGCAGAAGTCGATTTATATCCAATTTCACCTCCACCTTCAAATGGCATATAAGAGAGAGAACGAGAGAGAGAGAGAGAGAGATACAAGTGGAAATCAAGATGCAAACATGAATTTTTTTCTTGTGGTTCAGGCAAGTTAGAAACAATGGTAGAAAAGAGCGATTGATTCAAGAGGATATACTGAAGAGATGCACAGAGACAACAACGTAACTGTCTTCAGGTATCTACCACAGAAGCCAATTTAGTCCACCATTTACACATCTAGCAAGACCACCCCATAGGAGAAAAAAAATAAAATCTTCACTCAGAGAAACCACCTTTTCAGCATGGTACTGTAAATACTCAGTGTCCTGTTTCAAAGAAAATGAAGTTCAGAAGAACTGTTGGCATGCCCTGTACCATTTCTGAAAATGTCACCTCTTTGCATAAAACTTCAGAATTTATCCATTTTTAAAAGCACTGCAAAAATTTAAAAAAGCAGTTTATGTATGTCTTGAATTTTAACAAAGTTGGATTTGTATTAAGTCTTTGTGGTTATATTGTATGTTCAAAAACCAAAATTACTACTATAAAAGAAAGCACTTGTTTACTTTTATATTTGAGAGGTTTTTTAAAAAAATATATCCACATTTATTTTGGGATTAATATGCATCACTTCACTAATGCTTATGACCCATAATTCAGTAGACAAGTGCCACTCTTAAATTGAAATCAATGAAACTTAAGTGTACTTGACTTGGGGCTGGTTTTTGGCTCTTAAGCATATATACCAGTAGACTGTGTCTCCATAATGGTTTCCATCATCATACTCATGGAGGTTTCCATACCACATGACTCTTCTCTTACCCAAGCTACAAGATTGAGTTTCATCTATCATGCTACAATCTGCATAAAGCCTACATCCCTTGTAACGTTTACACCCATCGTTCACCACATCTATAACGGGAGCGTGTCCAGGTCAAACCAACAGCAATAGTGAGTCAATTCACACTACATGAGAAGCAGTGACCATCCAGTTATATCCAAGAAAACCTCTTTGACTCCCTCCTCCCCCAGTTTTTATGAATTGTAACAAGTTGAGGAACTTGAGTGTGTGGTTAGATACTGAAGAGCAGACATTTTAAAGGCTATAGTAGTTTTTGATCTTCATTGGCTGTTGTGTGTGTGGCAGGCAGCTGACCATTTTGATGTTGTCGCTGGAGATCATAATTGTTGCTTTTTGTGGGATGCTGAAAAACTATCAAATTCTATACATTTTAAAATGACTTTCAGAATATGGGCTGGATAGGAAAATTTTTAAATTAATAAAACAAAGATCCCAGTGGGTGCAGCCATACAGTTTCTACCCTTCTGTCTTTCAACACACTAGTTCTAATTTTAACTGAAAGTTTGCAGTGGACATAATAGTTGTTAATGCGTATGTGAAAACAGGTTTGCGCCAGGTAAGGAGGCCAGTGTTTCTCTTAAGTATGAAAATAGAATTCACACCAGGAAACTGCTGAAATCCATTTTAAAGCATTGCTTGCACTAAAGGTGTTGCTTAGGGGTTGACCTTTACTCCAAGACAGAACTACAACCGAAATAATCATTCACTACCAAAGGGAGACAGAAAAACCTATGTTAGCTTCTTTGATAATTGAAAAGATAATCAAGTCACCAAGTTTTAGTTTCAAATAGAAACATTTATTTACATTATTAACATTCAAACAAAAAGCCATAAAACAAAACCAGGATATCACTACCACCCACCCTTCTAACGTCAGCCTACGTGCCTTTTTTGTGATGTAGAGATCAATTATTACCAGCAATATTTAATGTAAACTAAGTTCAGAGTTAATTCTCAATACTTTGCCTTTCTCCTGAGATTTTGAAAAACTATTGCTCTCAGTTGATGGTTTCACAATTACTGCATTGCTGATACCCAACAGTCTGCTACTAAATTCTGCTTGCTAGCCTGTGCAACATTCAAATCGTTTGCTTTGTTTTACTAATGAAAAATGCTCATTTACCACTTTAAAAACACAAAAAACAAGATGCATAAATCTTTCCTGATACATAAATTCTATAAGTTTCATACCAACGCAGCATGAATGTCTCTGTAGTAAATTCAACAAGCTCAGAAAACACCAATACCAAGCTAAATTGTCCCTTTCAACCATGTTGGCTGTACCATTTTGTCAACCAACATGCTAGAGAATCAACACCAGACATATTGCATTGCAAAAGAATTACTGTTTTTATTCATGAACAATTGTGATTGTTTAAACTATCATTGCTTGGAATATGCTTGACCATGCTGTTTCCAAAGATAATTTTAAGGGCCAGATTTTTTTTTTCCTTTTATCAAGTTATTGAAATCTTTGGATTTAAGCAAAAAAAAAAAAAGCCAAAAAACAAGGTAACATTCTTAAAACCACTTTAAACAGTGAGCATCAGGTACTGCCACACAACAGAAATACGAATTACTCAAAATGAAAGAAGGAAACGGCATTTATAACTTGGGAGAATATATTTAGCCAAAACAATCAGGGCTTTTCACTCTCACCAATACCTATAAAATGTTAAGATGGCCTACTCTAATTTTATAGGCTCACTGAACAGCAGTCCACTTCTATACACATGTACTCAGAATTAAGAGCCACTGAGTTCAGTGAGGCTTACTCCTGGGAAAATGTGCATAGGATTGCAGCCTAAGTTACACTTGATGCATCAAAAGGTGGCTTCTGAAAAGAAAAACTCCCCAAATTGTAAGATATGCAAAATAAACTTGATAAATGCTCCATCCAGAGGTACCTAGCATACACACAAGGTCTGATACACACACAGCTTCTGTGTATGTGCACAAGCTTCCCTGCTAGGGTTAGCTACATATATATTGTGGCATGGTGCATGCAGCGCTTTGGTGAATTTGATTCTTGGTTGAAGAGAGTTACTACAATTTTAAAATTTTATAAAACATTAACAAAGATATATAAAAAATTAAAATCATGGGGAAACTCTTGCATACATCAAGACCCAATGTGCCCTTTTGAACAAACAAACAAACGAACGAACACACACACACACACAAAATCACTCTTCTTGTTCTGGACAAGAGCCTAATGTTTTGAAGCTCAACATAACATTACTGAAGTTAAATATCTGGTGGACTGCACAAAACAGGCAGTATTTAAAACCTGTGTTCAAGATAGTAGCAGCTTATGGGGAATAACAGAACAATTTCTGCACTAAAACTGTTTCCTTAGGATTAAAAAGATCACAGAACTGCAAGCTTCTGCAAAATGAAGCTGAACTTTCATTACAAAGCAAATAATAAAAATAGTAGTTTACTTATTCAGGAGGAATAAGATTTCAGTATGCAATGAAAATAGTAAACAGTAAAACACACACTCACACAAACCACTGCTTCAGATGTTTTGGCCTGCCTTTTGATAGAAAATCATGTTCTGACTCACTACAACTTATTCAAAACCGAAAAAAAGATTATTCATCTTTCTCCATTATATGACATTGAGAAAATATGGTATTTCTGACCTCCAACTATGAATACTGAAATGAAAGAAACTGTCTAGAAAATAAATACACATTTGTTATCAGTGAAGGAATTAAATGCAATACACCTGCTTAATTTCCACAAATAATTTTGGATATTATATATCATCAGATTACTCTTCTGATAAACATTTAAAAAACACAAAAACAACAGGTTCAGGACAACACTGAGGCTTCATTAAAAGTTAACCAAGTGTCCCAGAGCAGAGGCTCTTTAATTGAAAAGAGAGGTTATATTAAAAAATCCACAAATTGCTATGACTGCTAAAAAGATTCTGTTTTGTCATCAAATTGCCCTCTATTAAAAAAGTAACAAAGTGCACACTTAAGGTGTAGAGAAAATATTAAAAGACTGCTAAAACACGAACAAATGATCTTTTTAAAATGCCATTACTGAAAACTGTAAATTGTCAGAGAGCAGTGAAAAGAGAAGGGCCAGTTACCCAACTCCAAAACCATTTAAATAAAAAAAAAACCCCTATTTGGACAACTTTGATTAAACTGAGTGTACAGAAGTTATCTTTGTTAAATATTTAGCTTCACAAACTCTGCAAAAATGAGTTAGTGATCTACAAAAGTAATATATATAGTACAACATCTTGATCATATTTACAAAAGATATTCACAAAGAATCTCTCTTCAGACTGTAATGCCTTTGCCTTGAATTTTATGAAGTGTAATGGCAAAAAAGATATATGCTTATTGCTTAAATTTCCACATACAAGACATTATGTAATTGTAATTTTGACTGGACCTGAATGAGGGCATGAACACATCTATTTTTAGATCCATCAACTCATCATTAAACATATTGCATTGATCCATTCATACAGCATTTCATAAAGTGCACAGAGCTGCACATCAGCATGGAAATATTTATCATGATTATACATTTCTTCTCACTCCATAACCCCGTGGAATCAAAGGGCAAGGTTTAGCGGCTAGGACAACTCATCACATGTCAGAGTTTGAACACCGAGGAGTAACATTAACAGGAGCATGAAGATTTGGGGGTGGGGATTGTTTTAAATCAAGGCCAGGAACTACATTCATTCAGAGGCTCAGAAAACTCAGGCTATTAACCAAGGTTTCTGCAGGCACTTTGGTCTGCCTGTAGTTAAGGGCTTTGGATAGCTACAGTAAATAGAAGTGGTATACATGGAGTTTACCCATCACATTTACTCAACTGCCATTGCCAAATTCACATTTCTAGAGGCAGAGTGCCAAAAAAATATGTTTGTTTGACCATTTTTTGTACACCACATTATACAGTAATAGATACTTTGCTTCTACTCCTCTTCCCTTCTCCCCAAATTCATAACTGATGAAGTCACTTCGGGCATCTTCATGTAAAAGAAGTGGTAAATTCCATAAGGCTGGCACAAGTTGCCATGACGCACACGTGCATGCCCTTCTGTAATACTAATTCGCCACCATCCATAGAATCCACCTGTTCGGAGTCTGCGGGTTGTAGGTGTCAGCAGTATTTCTGATAGGGGGAAAAGGTATAGGAAACATACTTTGACATTCAGCAAAATTTATGCTGCAATTTCTCAGAACAATAGAATAAAGTGTAAATAAATTCCATATTGGAATCAATATATTAGAGCAAGGGGCTCCGAACTCCAGCCCGCGGGCCAGATCCGGTGCATTGGGGGCTTTTGAGAAGATTGGGGAGGCCTACAACCCCCTCCATGGGTGTCCCTGAAGGAAAAAAAGCCCCATTTTGAGTGCAAATGTGTGCTTCCAGGTTTCATGCAGAAACTGGATACACACGTTTGTGCACAAAACAGGGCTCTTTTTCCCTTCAGGGAGACCCATGGAGGGGACTGCAGGCCTCCGGAAGGCACCCACGACCCACCAGGTAAGTTAAAATCACTGCAATGCCATCATGACACTGTTCAAAGCCCCAATCCCGGGCCTTGCAAATACTGACAGTGGTCCCAACATCCAAGGAGGATTTTGGGAACCGCTGCAATCCAGAACAGAATGGTTTTGATGGGAATAAAGATAGCAGATAGTGCCTTAGGCCAAGATCTAAGATTCCTGTGGCTTCCTTAAAGTCATCTATTTCAAATAGATGAGATCCTGGAATGTTTGATAGGCAACACCTGTTCCACAGCAGATTTCACCATTCGGTGTAAAGCCAATGATAACACAGCAATGGAAAGCTGAGAGGGATGAGAAAAAAGTGCAATGGGAGCAAAAACTATGCAAGTGAAATCTATTTTCTATATTAGGAGGTAAAAATATTGAGAAGCGCCTATTATGATCATCTTACCTGGTCAGGACCCATGGGCATTCCTGACATGGGTAAAGGATTAATATTCATTTGCCCCATGTGTCCACCACTGCTGTTCATATGCATCATATTGTATGTTGCAGGATTTGCTGGGTGGCTGAACTGCTGCTGTGGAAAAGAACTAGAGAGTACAAGAATAAAAACATTTTTCAACAGGCACTCAAGTAAATGCTGGCCCCCTTCCCTCCCTTCAGCAGCTAGTATTGTATCAAGGATTTGTTGTTGTTCAGTCGCTAAGTCGTGTCCGACTCTTCGCGACCCCATGGACCACAGCACGCCAGGCCTCCCTGTCGTATCAAGGATACTGGTAATTAATAGCTATCAGAACTGCATGATTACTAAGGACTTGATGCTCCTCATATGGATAATGCTTCTTGTCTCATTTTTCACAATTTAACAGTCTTATAAATAGAATCCAGGTTCCTTTGTTTCCTGAAGTTTAGTTCAGAATCTGTAAAAAATATTCAGTAGTCCCTCCATATCTGTGGGGATCTTGTCCCACACCCCAGTGGATACCAATATCTGTGGATACTGGGATCTGCATTGGAAATGTTTAAAAAAGGTTTTAAAAGGTTTTTTAAAAGCATTCTTTACTTTTTCCATACTCTTTCGCAATGCATTCTGAGCCATGCCAGGATTAAGGGAGGGGGTCGCAGTCCTCGGAGTAACCTGGAAACGTCTTCCAGGAGCACCAGAGACTGCCCTGCAGCTAGTTTAGCGTGCAGCACTAAGGTAAGGAACACTTTTAAAAAAATTTAAAACTTTTTAAGGGGTACTTTACAAAAAAAAAAATCCAGCATGACCGTGAAGTGGCTTCAAGGAGTGCCAGAGACTGTCCCCTGCCATCAGATGGCAAGGGACCACTTTACATCAATTATCTAATTGGATCTAACAAATTTTCACCCCTAAATTGAGCAAAGAAGTACTTGTTCTGAATTTAGCTGGAGCAAGCAAGTTTCCACTTGGGCTTATATCTGGCAATGGAGAGTCAATCCAGGATCTAGCTACAGGATTTATGTAATATGCATCACTACCCTTAGAACTATAAAAAACAAGTTCTTGCCTCCCACTGTATCTTGTGCAAGGGAAGGATTTTTTCCACCACAAGCAGATTATCCTTGCAAAATATTGCTGCTTCTGAAGAATATTTACATGGGGTCATAAGACCAGCTACAGGTGGACGCTTCTCATCCAGTTTTCCCATCTGCTGATCTGACTCAGCACAGAGCAGAAGGGCTCTTTAAATTAAACAAATACTGTGCTTTTAATTAACAGTCAGCATTTTTTTAAAAAAAGCTTCTCTTACCATGACAACATGCTGCAGCCATTCTCCAGGGGCTTAGAGCACAGTAGTATCCATTAGATCTGAGATAAGACCTCCTCCCTCAACCCTGGAAGTGTGATTAAGCACTTCCATTTTGCATTTTTCGCCAAGCTACAGGGCGAAGGGAAGAGGTCTTAGAGCTAATGGATAGTTAAGCCCCTGGAGAATGGTTGCAGCTGCATTGCCATGGTAAAAAAAGCTTTCTTTAAATGCTAGTTGACTGCTAATTAACAGCATGTGTTTTTTTTAAAAAGGTATTTCATTTCTGAATCCCTCATGGATTTTGAGGGTTCACCTGTATGGCTACACCTGTATGTGCAATTAAATTGTTTATGCAATTAAATTAATCTAGGTTTGAATGCCCAAAACAGAAATCTCTTTAAAGAAAAAAGAGTGACCAACCTGTGTTGATAACATTGTTATTGTGAAATAACCCTCACTTTACAATGGGTTCACTTCACAGTCAAACCATTTTACAATGGACTCTATACTAAAACAAAGTTATTAAATACAATAACTTATTCACTTTACGACATGGCAGATATCAACAGGGCCTTGTGGGTGATAGAGAAGAAAGAGGGGAATTAGCTTAGTTTTGTGGCAGAATCATCAACTCCCAAGGTCATGAATTACCCAAAAACATATTGGGGTCTTTTTCAAACAGTTTCCAGTACTTGTTTTGATTAGTTTGTGACAAGGTCATCATGTCGAATTTCCATCAAGCAAAAACATAAAAAAATCACCCCAAGAATAAAGTTCCATGCCTTTGTGAAATCTGCACAATGAACCCAAGATTTTAAGATCTTCAGTGATAAAGGTGTCTCAAGGAATCTGGACAAGATGCAACCAATTTCAGAATAACAAAATGCAACCAATTTAGGAGGAGGATGCTTAAAAATGCATCAGGTCCTTAAGAACTTCAATCTAAACATGAGCACCAGAGACATCCATAATTCATAGGACCCTTTGGGGTGGGGAGAGAATTTTCTACTCTCACCTGCTCCTAGCCATGGTTCCTGATGGCCAGCCCTTAATCTCAGGAGACTGATACATTGGTGCGGCCTGAGGATGCTGCATCATGGGATTTTGAGACGGTCCTATTCTTTGACCCATCATGGTATTAGGAGGACTGGATACCCTGCTAAAAGCAGGATCTGATTGCTGGCTCATTCCTTACAAAGCAAATAAGACAATCAGTTTAGTGGCTATTATTAAATAGTAATGATTTTAGCTATTTTTGTTCATTGCAAATAAAGCTTTCACCAATATGAAATCATAGAGCAACTGGAACATTTTACCCAAGGGAAAAACCCAACATGTTGTGTGGTAAAGCCACCTTTAATCCTCTTATGCTAAACCTGTTCAAAGGCTACAATGAAGAACTTGTTCATTCCTAACAAGCATAAGTGGTGTGGTACGACCTTGAAACAACTCTTGGCAATTCTGTGGAACTGAATGAATTTTGCTCCTAATCCATCAAATGTTGCGTTGGTTTACTAGACAAAAAGTCTGCATAACCTGTGGTATCTATATGACTTTCTTCCTGCTTGTGGTAAACCTGCAGAATTTCTCTTGATCTTTAAATGTTATTGCATAGACACCTAGAAACATGATACAGGTGCCAGAGAAGGATGACCCTCATTAGGTATATCAGGGAACTGTATATTAGGTACCTGGTTAGTGCTGAAGTCCTGTCTAGGCAGCTTCTGAACCAACCAAAGCCAAACACCTCTGTCCCCGTAACACACAGCAATATTCTTTGCTTTCATCAAATTCATTTGGTCTTTCATCAAGGATATAGCCATCTAATAACAAAGTTCTTCTAAACTTCACTAGATCACCAAATCTATAATTCATCAGAATTGCTGCTTTGCTAAACATCTTTTTTTAAAAAAAGCTGTAACAGTCCTGACACAATGATATTCCAATATTAAATGTTTGTGTGGTTTGCTTTGGTTCTTTCCGTAAAGAACATATATGACAAAACATATATGACATGTTTCCAACATATATGACAAAAAGATAGTTTGTCATTCAAATCAAAGTTGCACAACAAAGATAAAGGGAATCACTGAGTTATGAAATGATTGCGCAGTTATGGATCATTAATTGTACAGCATATCTATTCTGAGTTCTACTTTAGATCATTTCCTTGCAGAACAGTTCTCATCTAAACCCGTCTTTCCTCATCACAAATGCCCTGCTAAGATTTACATTTTTTTCTTTGTGAAAAATATTATATTCCGTGTCTGACGTGGTTTAGAAGAATTAGGTTAATGGGATCCATAGGATAAAAAGAAATCCGAGAAAATAGAAATGCTGCAGTAAGTACCATAATTTGATGGGTATGAAAATTGCTGGGGTGGGACTGCAGCCATTGGTGGGACTGCAACTCCACCATCCATACTTCCTGAGGCAGTCACATTGGGAGGAGGGCTGAAGGCCTGAGGTTGTTGCTGTTGCTGCTGCATCATCATTGCCATTCTTTGTTGTCTGATATGGTGACTTATCAACTCTCTGTTTCGCTGAGTCACCATTTGAGCATTGAGGAAGCCCTGCTGCTAGCAGTAACAGAAAAACAGAAAAGGTGTATTGAAAGCAAGGAACATTCAGGACAACAATTATTTAGTATCCTATGCATAAGCAACAATGAAGTTCACATTAAATGGCTAAGTACTACATACGTATTTATCTGAAAAAGAGCAGTGAAAAGGAACAATGGGGAGCCACACATTAATTCTTCATTCTACATGTAAACAATGATAAGCAACTGACTATCCCTGAATGTGTTTTCTGGACTTGGTCTTGCTCACCAGCCCCAAGCTCCTTGCTAATTCAGGGGTGCCCATTTGTGCCTGCCAGATAACCTCTATTGCCTACAAAAACATGAATTACACCACCACTGAAATAGCGCCACTGAAGAGGCAGGGCTGGTAATGGAGAAGGGCAGGGCAGGAGTAGTTGGATGAGGAGCTGGGGAAAGAAAAACCCATGAGAGGAACGGGGGATGGAAGACAATCTTATTTGAAGCAGAGTTATGTACATAAACATGATGGATGACAGTGTCAATGACTCACTTGCGACCCCATTTGAGGAAGCATAACGGGTCTCATTACTGATGCACCACCAGGGTTGGGATTCTCCATTTTCATATCAAGCGTTTGGCGTGTCTGATTCAAAAACTTAAACAAGAAACAGAGTGTGACAGACCTGCATCAAGATACACTGAACAGATTTTTGCAACACACACTCCAAGGCAAATCTAGAGAAGTATACAGAATTAAGTGTAGAAGAAAAAACAGCCATATTCACCCTTTCATTAAGCATGCTGGAAAGATATGACAAATATAAATGTGTAAGCCTATGTATTAGCTTTCATTCGATACTTCAGCATTACTAGCAAAACTAATTCAGAAAACACACAGAAATATTTTGATTAAACCTCTCCCATAAAGTGTAAGGGGCTCTTGTTCATGAACGCTTATACCACAATAAATGTTGGATCTTAAAACAATACTCAAGGTATCAGAAATGATATCACTGAAGATAAGAACAGCCCAGCAATTAACAATAATTTCACTCTCTACAAAATGATAGGGTGAGTAGAAATGAGATATAGATTTGGATAACAATTATAATTTTTCTTTTGTTAAAACAAGTGTTCTCTTCAGAAGGGAGCTCAAAGATAAGAATATAAGAACATATGTGAGCCCTTCTGGATCAGACCAAGGACACATGAATTCCAGCTTTCTGAATCTCATAGGGGCCCATCAGATGCTAGGGAGTAGCAAAAGGATGCAGCTATCTTGTTGTGTACTACCTTAGGTTGTGTGGCATTCAGAGACAGGGTACCTCTAAAACCCCGAGGCTGCTACCTACATCATGACTTGTAACCTGTGATGGACCTTGCTCCATAAATGTACCCAATCCCTTTTTAAAGACATCTTGGCCAAATACCAACACAATATCCTGTGGCAAGGCATTCCACAGATTAAATATGCACGGAATGACGCAATATTTCCTTTCACCTGTGACTCTCCCGCCAGTTCATTTTAGTGGATGTCCCCTAGTTGTGGTATTGTGCAAGAAGGAAAAGAACTATCTATTCCATGCATTATTTTACAGTATATGTCCCAATTATGTCCACCCTCAGGCACCTTTCTAGACTGAAGAGCCCCAAACATTGTAGCCTTTCCTCATAAGGAAGATGCCTAGCCTAGCTCTCTTCCACATATTTCAAGGTTCTATTATATTGATTTTTATATGTGGTGACCAGAATTGCATATAATAGTCCAACTGTAGCTTGCCATCTATTTGTACAATGGCATAATATTGGCCATTTTATTCTCTATCCACATTTTAGTTAGCCCAAGCATAGAATTGGCCTTCCTCACAGCTGCTACACACTGGGTCAACACTTTCATCAAGCTGTCCATCACAATCCAAAGATTGCTCTTCTGACCCATCACAAAGAGTCTGAACTTGTCAGCATGTGTGTGAAATTTTGACTTCTTGCCCCAGTGTGCATCACTTACTTACACTGAAATGCATCTGCCATTTTGCTGTCTAATCCCCCAGTTCGGATAGACCCTTCTGGGGCCCTTCACAATGCATTCTAGTCTCCACCACCTGGAATAGTTCAGTGTCATCTGCAAACTTGGCCACCTTGCTGCTTATCCCCAACTCCAGATCATTTATGAACAAATTGAAAACCACCAATCACAAGACTGTGCCTTGGGGTACACTACTTTACACTACTTTTCTATTATGAAAACTGCACATTTACACCAATGTTTCCTGTTTTTCAACCAATTCCTAATTCATGCCCTCTTTTTTCCCTTGATTGAGTTTTTTTCGGGAGCCTCTGGTGAGGGAAAGTCCAGATATATAACATCAACAGGTTCACCCACATCCCTGCTGAACACATTACCTGCTGTCCCTGAAGCCTCTGCTGGAGCTGCATGCGGAGCTGCTTTGGTGTGTTCGTTTTGGGTCTCATCACATTCGCTCTGGGATGCATACTTTGCAGCGGAAAATTGCTCTGTTGATTCATCACTGAGTTAAAGGCTGGCTGTTGGCCCTGCATGCTACTAAAACCTCCAGGCATTGCTGCTCCTTGCCCTTGATAGGGCTGGCCATATATTGGCGGCTTCTGGTCAATCATAACAGTAGACTCTTGGCCATGAAATGATTCTTGCTTCGGTTCCAAAGCTTGCCCCTTAAAAAATAAATATAGACCATGCAAGTACTTCACATAGTGCAATATGTTAAAATCCTGTTGAAATGTTCCACTTTATATTATTTGAAAGTGGGCTAGTGGTAGTTGATGTTTTTGAATCCCTCCCATTTTTTGAAAGGGAAAAACCCATGGTCTTCAGACTCAGTACAGAAACACACTGAGAAATATAACTAAGCAATAGCTACTGGCACTTGTTCCAGAATTTGATCCCATTTGGAAACTGCCAGGATTCTCCAGGAACTCTGTCAAAGTAATCAAGCTAGCCCAATAACTTCCTAGTCTTTAAATTATCTTGTGATACAGAGTCCAGAAAACCTCAAACGTAAGCCTTTGGATCACACACACCCCCAAAAAAGATCACATTTGTAATTACCACTGATTAATCTATGTGCATGGCATTTCACAGCAGAAGGTAGGTCCCTGCTCCACAGGGTTCACAACTTCAGACTCAAGGGAAACAGAGGAAGGCAAAGAAACTAATACCAGGGAAGATGGGGAAAGGCGCAAACAATTGATTTCACACAAATGCACTTAGGATTAGTTTATTTACTGGATATCTTTTTAACCTGCCTTTCCTCCAGTTACATGGATGATTGCAGTAAGGCAGACTTACAGCCCAAGTCTAGCCATGTCTACTCAGAAGTAAATCCCATTGTATTCAATGTCTTACTCCTAAGAAAGTGTATACAGGATTGCAACCTCAGAGATAGTGCCAATGTTTCACAGAAAAGGTGGGGTTTTGAGGATTTAACAGGATCTTTTGTTAAATCTTCTGGGAGCCAAGCTTTGCTCACTTAGAACCTGCTCAATGGTAAAAGAAAACTACAAAACAGTATTTGTAGAAGGACACAGTGCTGGTTCAATTCAAAGGAATGCACTTATAGCCAAGGGAACCTGGCTTCATATGATGAGAACCACTTTATCTTCATTTCCTTTGTTCCCCTTGAGAGGCTAGTGCGGTATCCACTTGAATCCAAAGTAGCACAAGCAGAAGTCCACTTGAGGAAAGCTTTCATTCCCTTCTCCCAGTGCAGCCCCCTTTGCTCTAATCCCCAGTCATTTCTGGGCAATGGGGGACCCTTCTGAATGGGCAGGCAGCAGTGTGCATGGGGACCTGATTTTCACCAACCTCCCCACCTGCTACAGCCGTCCACACACCATTACTTTTTAATTATCACCATCATGTTTTACCCCCCTCCATACTGATTCTTAGCTACTCTGATGGCTCCTTAGTTTAATGGAAACCAAAGCACAGGATATAAACGTTCTAAATAAAACAACAAAAATTCCACATCAGAGTGTTTCAGAAAAGTCCTCTAACCCTTAATAGAAACTTGGGGAGGGCATAAGGGTCTGCAGTAGGCAAGAAACAGACTTATGTTTACACAGCTCTGGTTCCCAATGATCATGTTTATATTTTATCAGCATAATATGTAACATACCAAATTGAGGATGCCTAACAACTATGTGGAAATCCACCAAGGATTCGACTAACCTCCCGGTTTTGCCACCTGCCTAGGACTGCAAAAATAGAGGTCATCAAGGTCCCAAAACATAAACTGGGCAGCATTCAGGATGGTAGGTCACTGAATTCTCCAGGGAGAGAACTCTACATATGGACAAGAATGGGGTGTACCTGATACAATTTAGCAAACTGGAATAAGCAACTTAAGCACATTGGAGACTCACCTGATTTACAAGGTCAGGTATTCCTAAGGCTCTGTCAATCTCTTCAAGGCTAGTGACATCAGTATTACTCAGCAATGTGTGCAGTTGGTCGAGAAGAGCTCTTTCATCACTCTGCCCATCAACATTTGGAGCTGTATATAAGAGGTCATCCAAAGAATTCCTCACTAGTTGCCTAGGAAACGCAAGATGTTGCAGCTGTTAAGATCAGAGCACACGTGCATTCTCATAGAGTCACCATTCAAAGATATTAGGGTTCTTCACCCTCACTGGTACACTACACACAAGTGGAAGCTACATTGCAAAAAGATATGGTCAGTGTCATTTGCCAAGTGATCAGATGCAGGAAAATTTAAAAAAAATTAATCAACACTGATAGACAATATCTGCTATGTTTCCATGAAAACCAAATTAACAGAATAATCCTGTGCCTATTATTAAGCAGTTATAGTCCATCTTATAATGGAGTACGTCTCATTGAACTAAATGGGCTTTGGATAACAACTACTATAAATAAACACAGAACAATGTAAACATTTCTCCTGCTGAGTCAGACCAAGTTGACTTGTTAGCTGCCTTGAGTGTCCGGGGAGAAAGGTGGGTTATAAATTGAATAAATAAATAGGGACAAAGATTAGATTAGTGCAAATGTTGTTCAGTGCATAGAATTCTGCAGTTGATTTTATAAGCAGCCACAAGAAAACTCGTACTCATAAAAGTAATCCGAAAGATATCCAAGTCAGAAAGACCAGAGCTCTTCTAGTCAGAGGATGAACCTTGATCAAATTTCACCATAGAATGGGCAATGTAATAATGTTCCATGGTCTCTACCGCCCCGATCCACAGGGGCAGTCCCTCTCGTTCACAGGTTTATTTTTATAATGCTCCTCTGTCACAACTGAAGGAAATCCTTACCATCGAGCTAGAGTAAATGCCCTCCTGTGCCCCGGGTGCTCCAGCACAGAAATATAGAAAGCCAGGGCAACAACATCTCTGATGCTCTCAGTTGCCAAAAAACAGTATGTTGGGACCAGTATTTTTTTTTTTTTTTGGAAACTTCCCCAAGCCAGATGCCTCTGGGAAGTTTGCAAGCAGAACACGATGATGGTGGTCACTCCTTGTTTTTTGCTCCCTTCTCACACACCTTGTGACCTAATATAGTCACACGACTCAGAAATCATTTTACATCACATCAGATTTCTGGTCACTTCTCTTAGACAAACGGCAGCATTTCCTGAACAGACACGCCTTGTTCACAAGTGAGCTAGAAAAAGCCCACGAACACCAACTCTTGCAGTCTGAAATGCTATGTCCTTACCTCTTTCAATTTTATTTTGTTCCAGGTGTGTGCTTTGCTTTAAGATTGTTGCAACACAGACTCGCTATTAAAAGAGGGCATGGAAGATTTATTGAACAATGAAAATTCTCAAGATCCCCATGTAATTGGATCTCAAATATTTGAAGGGTTCAGTTAATCGCCTATGGACCTCTAATAACCTGCTGTGCATCACTATTTGGAGCCATCACTCACTGTTGTGGCCTTTGCTTTAATGTTTGCAACATCTGGTGTACTATACGATCACGTTTTCACCATAAGATCACGTTTGGTTAGGGCACAAGACCTGAAAAGTCTACATGTGCCAGAGTGAAGGGTTTTCAAAATACTCAGGCAGTTGAGAATATTTCATATTAAAATGGAATATCATATTCAAGTTTCTAACATCTTCCTACAGAATACGTAGTCCAAAATTAGAGGTTTTGGATTTTTGACCAATCCACTACTACATAACATGACCATGCAAAACCATTATAATAATTTAACGGACAATATCACACATGCTTAATAAAACACTTCTTATTAGGTTTATATTTAAGACAAGAATATTTCTAATAGATCAAATATTCTGATATT
The DNA here is from genome assembly GCA_029204185.1 of Lerista edwardsae. Classification (NCBI taxonomy): domain Eukaryota; kingdom Metazoa; phylum Chordata; class Lepidosauria; order Squamata; family Scincidae; genus Lerista; species Lerista edwardsae. The sequence goes on along the minus strand of JAJKFI010000013.1, from coordinate 1,986,119 downwards.
GTGTGTAAGCAGGCAATAAGTCAATGAGCATCCCAATCATTTTCTGACCCTATCTTACCTGCTTTGTGAACCGCGATGCCCTTGTTCCATAGACAGCATACTGTCAGGCCATGAATTTGACTGGTTAGAGGGTCCGGGATGTGCATAAGGATTTCCTCCCATATTCATGCTAATTTCATTTTGCCCTATAAAACAAAGAATTTTATTTTTAGGAGGGGGATAGATTTTAACCAGCAATCCAGTAATTTTATAATCCTGGTATTTATTAAACAAAAGTTGCCTAACACTACATCAGTATAATAAAACTATGAAGTACCACAACAAAACCAGTATACGTTTACTATCAGAAGCCTACCTAACCTCAACAGCTGAAAAGGCAAGCCAAAACAAAAATGTCTTACACTTTTCCTCCAAATATGAACAGTACAGGCATGCCCTGGTATCCACTGGGGTTCTGTTCGAGATTCCCCTGTGGATACCTGAAACCATAGATACTGGGGGTGCCTTTTTAAAGATAGGAGAACATTAGTGAGTTTGCTGCAACAAGGTAAAAAAAGGAGATTTCTTTAATGTTCCCCTATCTTTTCAATAGGCATCCCAGTATCCATGGTATCTGTGGATAACTGAAACGGTGGATACTGGTGCACACCTGTATGCTCAAATGGATGTCTGAAAGAAGATGGAGTAAAATTAATAAGGAGAACTTCACAAGTAAGACTAAGGAAAAAGGGAAGAATGGTACCAAGAAAGAAGAGAAAGATATGGTACTGTCTCAGGAACATGTATTTTTGCAGAGGGACTGGAGGGTAGTGCCAAAGTTTTCACTGCAAAGGTGGGTCTTGAGAAAGGCTTTGAAAAAAGTAAGAGGGAGTTACTGAAAGAGGATGTTCCAAGCATAAGGGACAGTGGGGGAGATGGGGCAGAGCCATTTGAAGGAGCAGGAGACCTAAGTGTGGTGGAGCTGGAGGAGCAAAGATCATGATTAGAAGTGTAGGAGGGTACAGAAACACAAAGGCAAGAAAGAGCAAATAGATGGAGGGATTAAAGGTTCAAAAGCATGCACTGGGTTTGAGAACAGACAGGAATTTAAGAAGGGGTGTAGTATGATCAGGGTGATGAGGCAATGATTTTGGTGGCAGAATGCTGGATGAAGGTGAGTTGATTGTAGACCAGATAAGAGAATGTTGCCGTTGTCAAGGCAAAATAGGACCAGGGCATGAACTAGTGTTTCACAGAGGAGACAGAGAGGAAGCCAGATTTTTGCAGTGTTATAGAGGGAGAAGCAACATGATTTGGCAGCAGCCTAGATATGGGAAATGAAGGCAAGAAAGCAGTCAATGATAAAGCCAACTTTGAGCTTGCTCAAAAGGGTAGATGGTGACATTGTCAACACGGAGAGAATATGGGGAGAACTTGAGCTGTTAGGTAAGAAATTCTATCTGGAACATACTGAGTTTGAGATGACAATGAAGCATCCAAGCAGAAATGTGGGACAGGATGGAAGAAAGCTCTGGAGTAGAGATGTAGAGCCGAGTGTCATCAGTATATAGGTAATACTGAAAGCCAAGTGGTTTGATGAGATCACCCAGGGACACTGCATAGAGAGAACATGAGACCAAGCACAGATCCCTGATGGAGCTCAACACAGAGAATATATAAGACTACATTCCATTCCACAGCAGCTCACCAGTTTTTCAGAGTGGGGTACAGCATAGGTAAGTGTGTAAAGTCAGGAAACAAATTCCTGCAGTCCAATATGTTTCAGAAATTATTGCTGTTTTAATTACAAATGTAATACTTGTTATGCAGACAACCGTAAATTCTTGTAAATAGATACCATTTTTAAAACTCACTCATATGAATCATTTGCTGCTGGAGCATAGATCTGTTGCCAGGAATACTATTTGACCTCATGGGCAAACCAGGCATGGATCCTCCCATTGCAGATCTGGAAATGGATGGGTTGCAGTCCGGTCCTGGTCTTGCCATAGTAACAGAACTTGTAGGTTCCATTCTGCTAACTTTTGAGTTTTGTAAGCTCCAGTCATTAGCCGAATGCTGATTCATAGACATATTTCTGTTAGATCCACCTAGAACAGTTAAATTAAAAAAGATTTTCCATTCAAAAACATGTAATAGCTGCACTACTGGAGCAACATTTACATTCTATTTTGCCGTGAAATTGTACTTTGGACAATATTCAAAGGGCTGGACACGCCAAGGTTTTAAAGCCTGCCCAATCCAGTGACAGCTCCCTACCCCACCCCAAAATATAATATCTGAAGTAAACAGTCTCCTGAAAGGCAGCACAGTCATGGCATACCCCACACAATTTCAGGATGTGCAAGGAGCTGCAGTGGGCAGGAAGAAAGCAAGCATTCTTCCACTCATTCATCTCTGCATCTAATCCACTGCTTTCAATTCTGGTTTACAAAACAATTGCAAGTCACTATTTTTTTTAACTGAGATGTCACAACCACAGTTGGGCATGACTCTGAACTGAGACAGTACCTAAGAATCTCAAGCAAAATACACTAGTAAAATACAATGCTAACAATTTCTACCACAACTAATAGTCAGTTTTCAAATAGAAATGCTAGAAGAATATGACTCACTTTTACATTATAATCTATTTTTAGACCAATTCACAATCTTAGGATAATGTCAAACATACTTAAGAGATAATACAAAGCTCTATACTGAAATCAACAAACCCATATTTGCAGTAAAATTTTCCTGGTTTTCAATCATTCTTGGACTTCCACCCATCATGTTTTGCTTTTGCAGTATGGAGAATGCATTGACATTCCTCACTGATGGGTTTGAACCCACAGATATAGGACTGTCTAAAGACATGGCTCTGTTGAAAGGTGGACGGATGGTCTGCACTGATTGAGGACTTCTCATACCTGTTGAAGAATTAAAATATACTTGCAATTGTATCTTTAAAACTACAAAAAAAAAAAAACCCCATGAGTTTCTGTGACTTTTATGGCATCTACTATATGGATATTTACCATTCATCATATAAGCCACGGAAGTGCCTTAATTCTGTTAATTCAGAATTAATTTGATTCAGTAGTCACGGTTGGACATTATTGAATGTATTTTACACAGTTTGGATAAGCAGAATGGAAGAACATCTTCATCTATAGTTCAAATTACCAACACATAGCAGTCTGAGGAGTTAACACAATTACGATGAGTTTCTTTGCACCTGTACATGTGTGTTGGTTTCAGTCCATAGCTGTATATTCAAATCCACAAGCAATTAGAAAATACAAAACAAAAAAGGCAATCACTTCTCAACAACCTCAAGTGTCAGACTGCTTTGCTACAAGAAAATTTTAATCCCTGTAGGCATGTTAATCCTATAGTAGTACCTCAGTGCATGTTCTTATGTCATTTTTGGATTATTTTTTCCCATTTGCTTATCCAAGCATAGTGCTGATTCCTTTTACTGTATCTCCTGGAGATGAATTGTTGTTTGTTCAAAGCAGCAAACACAACCTTCAAGAACTTGTAACAACTTTACAAGCTTCCCAAAGTTCTACAATTGGTTTTCACTGTATTATCTAAACTACTTTTGAAGCTTTAATGATAAAGAATTTCTTGTGTCAAATTGACACAAAGACTTAAGGGTCAATTTTTCTGAAATTCACTATGGGTTGTTACAAAAGGTAACAAGGTAATTTCCATCCTATTAGACAACAATACAAACATACTGTAGCCTTATTTCTTGGAAAATTAACAGTAGAATGAATGACTTAAATAAGTAGTTAACCTATTATTTAGTTAACATCCATTGTGTGATTTTCATAATGTTATGTCAACTAAACTTCCTTACCTAATGGTTCACTACCTTGACACAATTGTTTATTCACCATATTATTCCCATTTGTAGACATGGAATTATTGCAGAAATCCGAGCTAGTGAGATCACCCAAAATTGCATCTAAATTATCCACCAAGTCTCCACCAATCTGGAAAAAAAAAATAATTACATTCGAATTTCATTCTTTAGATTTCTATTTTGAAATTTTTAAGCTCTTATGGATTCAAAATTATGCCTCAAACTATATTACTGACTTTTAAAAGAAGCAGTTGAATAAACATGTGGACAGTTGGGTTACTTTACTGAGAAAAAGGTAAGAGAGAAATGGCATAAAATAATATGTGAATCTGCAGTATTCTAGGCTAATCAGCATACAACCAGACATATATAATTAGGAGGAGGCTGGAAGTCTCCTCGAGATAATGGGATATTTTCCCCTTACCTCAAGTAATGCCCTAGCCTGCCCTATGGGGCTACTCATTTCTCTGCTAGCTGTTTAGCCCAGTGTAATGCTGGCTGGCCCAGGAGGGGAGTTAAGAACAGGGCAAAAGCCTGCTCCACCATTTCAAAATTATTTTGGAATTCAGGTGAGCTGTGACTGGATACATTTATAAAGCAATCTAAGCTTGTATTGTCCTGCAAGGTTCCCATAATAAAAGTTTTCTTCCCATAAGTATACAGGTGGAGCCTTTTTATCCAGGAGGGTTCCAAAAACCACATTAACTCAAAGCCACTTAAAAAACAAAGATGTTTCTTTAATTAGCAGTCAGCATTTTTTTTTTAAAAAAGCTTATCTTACCATGGCAGCTGCAAGCTTTCTCCAGGGGGTTCAGAACAGATTAATATCAATTCCATTTGAGGCAAGACCTCTTCACTTCGCCCTGGAGGCAAAACAATGCAAAACGGAAGTAATGAATTATACTTCCTAGAGTTTCAGGGCAGGGGAGGAGTCTTATCCACAGCTAATTGATAATAACCTGCTCTAAGGCCCCTGGAGAATGCTTGCTACTGCATTGCCATGGTAAGAGAGCCCTTTTAAAAACCGCTAATTTCTAATTAAAGGAACATGTTTAGTTATTCAAAAGGCACTTCTCTTCCCTCCATGCGGAGTCAAAGAAAAAGGGGGATGAGAAGGCTGTACTGTAAAGCTTTCATTTCTGGGGTTTATTTGAATAGTGACAGAAAATTGAATTTCCGCTTGAAAACGCTACCTCTTCTACAGGTTCTGTTTTAATTTTCATTTCTTTTTCTTGACTTGAAGTAGGTATGGCAGAACTACAGCACTGTCCCATCTTGCTATCCAAATTTTCGATTTTAGGTTTAATTTCTTTTGAAAGTGAGTCCTTTCCATCATCCTTGTCAAGCAGGTACCTAAGCAAAGCATGATTCTCTTTCTTTTTAGGACTCAGTTGTTCTTGCTTGACTGTTCCTTCTCCACAGGAAACTGTGCTGTTAGTTTCATGGTATGTATCTTTTCCAGTAGCTTCAGCTGTGATTTTAGCGACTTCAGCTGGAGAATTACCATTCCTCAGCAACTTGTGTAAAATCCGGTGCTTCTCTTGCATGTTTGATGAAGAAGAGACCCCTCCAGCTGTGGAAGAGGAGACTCCAGATGAAGGGCTTGTAGCATTGGTAGAAGGTTCTTTGCAAGTAGAGTCCAAGGGGGAATTTGACAGTGTGGAATGCCCCCTGTCCTCTGAGGAACAAGTTAGTAACTGAAGAAGCTTTTTATGACCTTTACTTTCAGGTGGTGCCCTCTGGTCCGAGCTTTCAAGGCTCTCTTCTTTGCTATCTTTGTTACTAAGTGGATCCCTGTTATTAGACTGACACATAGAACTCTCCACTTGGTTTTGCTCACAAAACAAGCCAGGAGAACTTTTGGATTCCTGGTTTCCCATTTTACTTGGCTGAACAACATTCATATTCGGTGAACTATCTAGTTTCGGACCCGGTGAAGATAGTGTAGACAGAAGAGAAGTTCCAACACCATCACTAATGGCCTGAAGGGCACTGAGGGAGCTGCTTGAGAAGTTACTATTGCTAGTGTTGTTGGTCGGTCCCATTGGAGAGTGCACACCTATATGAAAAGAAAATTGACATTGTAGAACACACTTATGTCCATTTGTGTTTTTAGTGAGACATTACTTATTAATGAATGAGTAATTTAACTCAGGGGACGTGGTGGCACTGCAGGTTAAACCGCTGTTGCTGAACTCACTGACCAGTTTGAGACCATGCAACGGAGTGAGCTCCCATTGCTTGTTCCAGCTCCTGCCAACCTAGCAGTTCAAAAGCACGTAAAAATGTGAGTAGATAGATAGGTACCACTTCAGTGGGAAGGTAACAACGTTCTGTGCGCTACGGCGTATAGTCATGATGGCCACATGACCACAGAAACATGTCCTCAGGACAAATGCCGGCTCTTTGGCTTAGAAACAGAGATGAGCACCGCCCCCCTGCAGTCGGTCACTAGACCATTTGGTCATGGGGAAACCTTTACCTTAACTATAAATATTCCCAATTATTACAAGAGGAGATATTCGGGGGGGGGGGAGCAAAAAACCAGAACACTGTTTTCCCTAATTCCTGCATAACACTTTTTAATGTAGGAATTTTTAGTGTACAGGAATTTTAAGACACTTTCAGTACACAGATCACACATGAACAATTTCAGATTCTGAAACAGAACACAAAGCATACACATACACGTTACCTGCTACTGGAGAAAACTGATGTGAATTCACTTTCGGACTCCCACGATTCCTAGGAGATATCATCAAATTCTGTTGATTAGAATTCAAGCCTGGGCTACCATGTGGTGGGCTGCTCATACTTAATCCATAGCTGTTACTCTGATAAGAAGACTGAATCCCTTGACCAGAGTTCATTGATCCCATATTTCCAGGGCCTCCATATCTAGCACCACTCATCTGTCCCATTATGTTAGGATCTCCCATGCCATAGTTCCTGTTTTGCATAGGCATGCTTTGCCCCGATGACATGTTCATAACACCACCCACTGTACTTATGCTTCCACTTGTAGAGGCTCTGATGCTCTGCCCTACTGTATTGGGATTTGGTCGATATCCATTTTGTTCTCTGAAAGATCAACACACTCAAATTAGTAAAAAAAAAAAAAAAAAGTACTTCACATGCTGGATTAAAATCAACCATATAAAGTATCACCCATCTTTTTCCTTTCTGACACAAGTCAATGCACAATCACATACACCAGCAAAACACAAGATATTAACACTACCCTGAACAGTCCTCATTGAGTAGCTCAGGACAGCAGAAATTCACAATGAAATGAGAAATTCATCCTAAACCTATATTATTATTTCTAATCAGCAGGATTTAAGGGCCCAATCCTATCCAACTTTCCAGCCTGACGCAGCCAGGCAAACAACACATTTGCTGCATCCTGCAGTGGGGAAGCAGTTACGGAAGCCTCATCAAGGTAAGGGAACAATTACCACAAGGTACTTGTGGCAATTACCACAAGGTAAGGTAATAACAAGGTAAGGGAACAACGAAGGAAGAGCTATTAAAAGCACAAACTGTATTTCTCAAGTCATGTGTTGCATATTATACTAGTGCTCTTGGAAAAAAGGAGTAGAAACTTTCCACTCTTAAGATGGCAATTTACAGCAGGACAACAGAACACTGTGAATAAATTCAGGTTAGCAGCTCAGCTCTGCCATGCGACTCCCTGAAAATCAAGTTACTGCCTGCAGTAGGTTAGGCTGATAGACAATATTCACTGTAAAGACAACAGACAGAAATTGTAGAAAACGTTATTCTGCATGTTTTTACTGTAAGGAAAAATGAGGTATCACAGGGAAATTTCACCCATTTTTACAGAATCTAGCTAGCAAGCTTTGCGACACCTTTAAAAATACTGAGGCAAAAACAGTTATTACCCTCACCCTCCTGCCAACTACGGAGATCTTACTGGACTAGATGGACCACAGATTCAACAAACTAAAAGGTATCTTCATACGAGTTTTAAAATACATACTATATATTACAACCACTTAGAGGTGACATGTTGATGCCCTAATGAGTAAAATACAGGGGGCTATCTGGCAATTTAAACCCAATTTAAATTTAAACATAGAAAAATGCTGCCATTTAGCAATTTCACCTTCCTGTTATAAACAGAACAGTAATTTATTCTCTTCATTTAAACCATTTTCTTTGTTTCCAATGCTGGAAAATATAAAACTCCCATACTGCCTTCTAAATGTTTACATTTCCCAAATAAAGCATGCTTTAGAAGGATTAAATTAATTGATTTCACCTTTGCAGGAAGTGGGTAGAGATAAATCCGTGACGGTCATTGGTAACTGGGTTTTGGAACAGTTTGCTTTTTGTTTGTGCTGTTACAAGTGTTCCATCTGCTAAGGAGAACCGATAGAGCGGAGTTTCGGCTTGACCCTGTATGTAAGCTGTTAGAAAAAACAGACAAAATCAGTACAGCAGCAATCTGCTTATGTTTTACAAATGACATAACTGATACTACATCACTAACTTCTGCTTATGGACAATGGAGAGATCCTTGCTCTGTTTTCCACTTTCCTATACTGCATTCATTACAAAAATCAAACCAGTTGAACAAGTTCCTGGGCTGATCTGCAAGATGCTGAAAGACTGAGTATGAGGTAGAGAACATTTTGCAGAATTGATGCTGTTTGTGTGTCTGTCTTCCACAAAAGACTGAACATCACCAACCCTTTTTCTCTCTTATGATTGATTTGTTACTTATCTCAAAACTAGCCCTTGGGGCAGGGAATTGAACCACAGCTGAACCCAAAAACAACTTCTGAGAAGCTTCTTTTTCAGTGAAAATGGAACTGGAGCCAAACCTACAATCTCTTGGGTGTCTTGAATTTGAACCAACACCTTAAACAGAAAGGATAGTAGCCTATTTAAATTAATTGGTTTGCTAATCGGACACTCTGCTTTCAATTGCATTTTAATGTTTTGTTTTACTGTTTTTATTCTGCTGTGGTTTATTTGAAGAGCCTTTTTTAAAAACTTCAAAAATGAACAGTGTAATCTCCTCTTTTTTAGGCTTAATTTTGCACCCCAGGAGCACCACTCCTGTTAGTTTCTCCCCATCATTTCTTTATGGAACAAAAGTATTCAAAAGGCCCCTTGCCTGTCATCCTCTTAATCGTAAGCAACTTAAATCTGCTGACCCAAAATGAATTATGTAAAGGAGTAGTAGCTCTGATTCCTAGCCCATATTAAATTCGATGCCTGTTTTTTCCTTTACTAGCTGGGCAAAGAGGCACCTTTTAAAATGGCATCCTCCTCTCATATTTATATTAGCAGACAGCAACCAACATAGCATCTTTTCCAGTGACGGTTACTGGTGTCTCTTCTGTATTTCTTTATATTAAGATTGCGAGCCCTTTGGGGACAGAGAGCCATTAATTGATTGTATTATGTAAACAGTTTTATGAACTGCTCCAGTGATACAGAAAAGTGATATCCAGTATAAGTATTCATCATCTTAATAATAGGTTCTACTGAAATCAATGAGTGTCTCAATTTGTATATTGAGCAAACAAACATAGGACTGGATCATGAATGTGCCTATAAAGCTCAAACGTATGCCACAAGACACAATCATGTTTATCTCTGTGTGTATTTCTGTTTATAGGATATGTGGTGGTATGCAGTGTATACTATGACACTTACTGTCCAATAAAATGTAATTTTACAAGAGTTAGTTTGTGGACACCCATGTATATTTTTTAAGTATTTTTTTCTCTTTCTGAAAGAGAATGTACATACAACACAAAGGTGTCTATTGAACGGGGAGGGGGATACAGATTCTACACAATGTGAGAGTATCTGTGCTTTTACCTTCTTGATAGTGACGTTTGTTTGACCAGGGTTGTCCTTCATTTTGACATAAAAATCTCTGAATACAGCGACGGATTGTATCTTCAAAACCAGGTCTCATGGATCTCAGTGAGTTTGTATCTATGTTAACAAGTTTACCTGTCAAATGAGAAAGTGCACATTTAAAAAGATTTTTTTTTAACGGCATAGTACATTTAGCAATATTCTGCAGCACTACATATTCAGATTGCCCATGCTCCTCTAATAATCATGCTTGGGATAAGCTGGGCCCCTGGCTCAGATTCCTCGTCAGGCCAATTCCTGCCCAGCCAGGCATTTCCCCGGGATCCTAGGCACTAATAAGCTACTGAGGGATCGGCCCAATTCTTTTGAGAGGGAAAAATCAGCCAGCATTGATGGTAAAGGCTGCTAAGATTCTCATTCCTATACAGTGGCAATGCAAGGTATGGGAATAGTGTCTTCAGATGAGCACCTGGAGATTCTATGACTAATGATTTCTAAATTTGGAACCGATTACCATCAGCGTGTTCAGGACTGAAGAGCAAGAGTAAGAAATGTAAAGTTCATGAACCATAATCCACATATTTAATCAACCTATGTTAATTTGCTACCACGTATGACTACTGTAAAGTTGGAGCCCCTAATAGTCATGCCAGACAGCCATGTCTGCTTGGAAATCTGGGTGCAAAGCCTGCCAGGATGGCATAACCCAGAAGCAGGTGACTGGCAGCACTATTGGGGGCTCTTGGAGGAACTTTACAGATGCTCCTGGGCAGAACAGTAAGCATCATTTACCCAGGGGAATGGGCACCTGAGTCTGGAGCGCCCCGCTTTAAAAGAAGATTAGGCAAATCAGTGGAGAAAAGTTCTAGTAATAGCTACCTCCTGATTTAAGTGGTAGCATGTGTCTGAATACTTGCTGTAGGGAGTTCTAAGAAGTAGAAAGCATGCCTCAACTCCTGCTTATGGGTTTCCAAGGAGGTATTTGGTTGGTGACTGACAGAAGCAGGATGGGCCCTCAATCCACAGCACTCTTTGTTCATAGCTAACCCCCTTCCCCATCAGTTCTCCTACAAAGGCATTCTCATCTACTCCTGGAATGGCATGCCTAGAATCAAGTCAATCCAAAGCTACGCAAGCCAAGGAAAAGCCTCATCAGGTTAGATAGCTCTGGAACCATATGCTGTCAACTCCTGCACATAAGACTTCTTGATGGGAAAAGCCACAAAAAATTCACTTGATGGTTGTTGGCATTCTGTACAAGCCTGTAGCTCAGATCAGACAATATTCCACTTAATTTCTCTCTGTACACAGTGGGGGAACAAGATAGTGCCTTTCTTCCTTGTCCATGAAATGCACCACTTCCATCTCTGACACTCCCGAATGTCCACTTGTGGGTATAATGTTACCATGTAAACATTATACCCATATTATCCAATGTACATAAAGCACAAATTTCCACATTTGGGGGCAGGGGGTGGGGACACACTATATTTTATAATTATGAATCCTATTCAGCTATTATAATCACAAATCTAAGTCCAGGAATATCAGAAGTAGGACCTTCTAGGCCAACGGTTACCAAATTCTGTTCCACGGGCCAGATCCAATGCACTGCTGAATCCCTACCTATTATGCGAAGTGCTTTCCATTTCACAGTTCTGCTCACACACAGCCTACCAGGGCCCTGCGACCCTATGCATGGTCACATCTGCCCAGAAATCTGAGCTCAAAGCCTGCTGGGATAGTGGGCTACAGGTGTGATTGCCCAAAGCATTGCTCTTCAGCATTAGAGTGGGCTGGTTGTGTGATACCCAGCAGAACAGTAAGCTATGCTCCGACAAGTGACGTATTTTGGATGTGCAGGATCCTGAATTTGCTGTTCTATGCAAATTGGAAATGTGCAATCTCAGTCCCCCACTACATGCCAGAAGATAGTAGGGGAAACCAGACCTTTTGTATACAGAGACATTAAACTAATATAATTAAAGTCAACAGGCTTTTCACTGAAGGGCTAACTCAGAATACCAGAAGCAAAATGCTTTGAAATATAACCAAGTCAATTGAAGAAAAATACTTGGATGATGTCTAATTACTGTACAAAGTCTACTTTCTTACAGTTTGGAAAAAAACAGCTTATGAAATAAGTTCAATACAATACAAATTGATATCTCACCTGAAAGATCATGTCTGGTAACAAAGCTTTCTGTGTTTGGTGAAAATACCCTTTCCATTGTAGAGATACGACGTGCCACACATATCATACAGGATTGCAAATCTGCAATTAAACGTAATGTGTCTCACATATTTTACAGATATTTTTATTTTTTATAATAACCGCACAAGACTACTTTAATATTAACGTGCTTAACTTCTAAGTTACTTACAAAATGGATCCTTTGAATACTATACAGGACAGTGTAAATTGGTTTGTGCATGACTGACTATTCAAACAAACAGCTACAATGCAACAGCTTGTCATTACCTTCTCCTTCTTCCATCATAGCTCTCGGCTGAGATAAAGCAAAACACTGCATGGTTTCAAATCTCAAATGTGAATCCTGGTTGCTCCCCACGTCTTCCAGAAGATTGTGCACTTTCACCATCATGCGACAATTAAATGTATGACTCTTCTGTCTAGGTGCTTCATTGGTCCAAGAAACTCCATTCACTAAAACAGAGATTTAAAACAATTTCAGTCACAACATGATAGGGGAGATACACTTACTTGGAAGCAAATACTATCATCAGAACTTCTTCCTACTATGTATAGAGTTAGCAGGAAGGGGGTGCTAATGTACTGCATACTATATTTATGCCCTGATTTCATAAAAATGATCCACAGAACCAGAACCCCACTCATGGAATCCTATTTCTTCCACATTCAGAGTAAGGAAAACTGCTGCCAGAAAAAATAATGCTGGGGGAGAATATCCAATATATAGTACACATGTGATCTTGTAAAGTAGATGCACTTCCTAACAAACCCTAACCAATGGTTGGCGGCAAATATTATCTTCCAGTTAAGCGGGAACAGGCAGCACAGAACCCCATCCAGATGTGTCTCTCTCGCACTGCAGCACGTGTGAAGCATTCTGCTGTCATCCCTGTTTTCTGGACTGAGATATTTGCACATGCACAGTTAAACATGCTTAAAACTAACTAACTATCAATGGGATTTAAACCTGAGAACCTGGACTGTAACATTTGAAAGATTACTGAAATATCCTTACAATTCACAGTACTATTTTTCAAAAGCAAACAAGAGCCACAATGGGTTATTACCAGAGTGTTTATGAAAGGAGATTTATGGAAAGGGGTTTTCCCTCCACCTCCTCTCCAATGCTCTCCCAGAGCCACCTGAAAATTCAGTCACCTGAAAACTCAGAATTAGAGAAACCTTGGAAACAGAACAGCATGTGGCATGGAAGGGCGCAAGGATAGGGGGATATTACATGTTTCACAACTGAGAAAAAATGAAAAGCTTTTATTATGAGGCTGTAAAGAAGTTAAAAATGTAAACAGCAAACCCGTTGGTCCTTTGATAATGAATAGTAGCATATAATAGCTTGAAATATCAGCATAATGTTAAAAGAAAAAAATGTTGTCAGTCATGCATAAGTGTCATAAGGCACATTGCTCCAGGGCCTGCCCTAGCCTCCTGCAACCATTCAGAAGCCAGCGCTTGCCGGAACATGCAGGCACTCCACAGGATGGAAGGACAGAACAGGGAGGCATGTAATGGAGGAGGGGAGGGTGGACCAGGCCCAGGAAGAGGCAGGGGTGGCAGGAGGTGGCCTCCGTCATTATCCTATTCCCCTTCCTGAGCCTGGATGTCTGACACGGGGCAGCTTGTATTTACACCAGCTATAGAGCTGGCACCCCATAGAGGCTGCTGGAGCTTTACCTGGGGTAAGATGACCATGGCCCCCTTACCTTGAGGAGACTACCAGCAGCCACAAATCCCACACTGGATGCCGCAGAGACTGCACCAGTCCCATGGCACCACAGAACAGGAATTTGGTTAGGATTGGGCGGTAAATCACCATGTTAAGAATAATGTTTGTTTGTTTTTTAAATCAAACCAACTTAATCAAAAATTATAATTAAATTAACTACGTGACAGTTAATTGGAAAGGGAAAGAAGCATGTTTCCATCAGTGTGCTTTACAGTATCTTAGACTAACTTATTCAAAATATTGTGCCAAGTGGCCAACCCAAACAAGACTGTCAAAAACAAGAGTGGTAATAGACGTATTACCTGCAGATTTTGGTAAATTTTTGAGAAAATCCTTTCGATCCTCCTCATGCAAGATACTGTAAACACTTGTATTAACCAGGTCTTCTTGCTTATACTGTAAATACTGAGTGACGTTTTCCGATACAAAAACAATGTTCCCATCTCGATTTACTACAAATAAGAAGCCATCTAATGCCTAGAAATAAGACAATACGTTATCTAAGCCTATAGACATATCATACCTATGAAGGTGCACTTATTATAGGACTATAAAAGTTAAAATCAGCACTCTGAACTACACCCAGAAACAGGTAGTCAACATAAACCTGTTAAGACATAGACCAACACACCCTAGTTAAAATTCTGGGTGCTGCATTCTGGGTGCAGTGAAGTTTCCCAAGTCTTCAAAGGCAACTCTAGTGCATTACAGTAATTCAATCTAGACATTATTCAATCATGGCAGATATAGTCCTTAGTTTAGACAGAGGAAATACAACCCTGTATTTCCACTGTGGAATGCCAATCTACTGTCTTCCAAATCTACTGGTCTTTCTAGATTTCTGACATACATATGCCTCTTAGATAATATTATATGTTTGTCATTAGTGTGGAAGAGATCATTACAGAGCATAATAGCATCCTCCTTCCTCCCCACCCATCAAGCCACTGTGCACATAGTTAGACCACCAGCTGCCAAAGGGAATGGTAGGTCTGAATATGTGTTTTGTATCTCTTTTCAGCCCTCTTCCCTCTGCTCAAGGTATACAGAATGGGAATAAGACAGACACATAGAAGTCTCTCATCCCTTATAATGCTCTGGTATGCAGTCAGCACAAGTACCCAGGAAAGAAAAATAGGGCTCTTTTATGCTCTGTGAGGATCAGACCATGCTGACACAATGCCCATAAAAAGAACTGCAAGCCAAATTTATCAATCTTCTTCACAACTCATCCCTGTCTGTTTCACATGAAAATATTTCTCTTTTTGCTTGTAGTAAGATCACAGATCTTATTGGGCAGCAGGAAGTACAACTGCATTACAGGCTTGCTCCTATCCAGTAGCAGTAAAAAAGGATATTCTTTAAGCTTGCCTGTAGTAAGAGAGGTCCCAGGGAATCCTTATCAATAACTCCTTGACCTGTTGAGGATACATCAGCCTTCTGGACATCATCATCAGTAGAAGCTGCTTTTCCTAAAATTGCAAAGCAAGTTTTAAAATTGGGAGTGCACATTTGTAAGCTTCTAAAAAACATACTAAGTGAGTGGGATCCAGAGGTCCTTGTGCAAGAGGAAAGGCACTTGCACAATAGGAAAGGAAGAGAAAAATTGGTTAATTTCTACCAACTCCTCCCCTCTGTCTGGCAGATCCCACAGTGGGAATCTGGGCACTCCTCCACAGAAGAGAAGCTAGATGGCCCTGCTTCCATCTGTGTGGGAGTGCCTATTCTAAAAGATCAGCAATGTCCCTCTTTCTCCAGCAGAGAACACTGGGTATGCCTAACTTCGCATGATAGAACTCATGTGTTCGGAAATCCCACCAGTTCTACCCCAGTTGTCAGCTTGCGTACTATTGGTCAGAGTAGTAGGAGTGAACTGAAGGATGGCCAAAGGAATGAATACGTGAGCCTGAAACTTGTTCCTTAGTTCAGCATGGATAAAATCTCAGACGTTGACTGTTGTCACAAGTTGTCCATAACAGATATATTTTTCGATAGGGGCTAGCTTAGGATGAGAAACGCAAAACTGGGATTCTAAAATTCATTTAGAAATTTGCCAATTGGTTCTTCGTTTTGTTCATTCTGGTCCCAATCTTTTTTTCCCTAGTAATATTCGTGTTAATCTTAATTTGTAGTCCCTGACCCACATGCTTCACAGAAAAAGCAAAGCAAAAAAAAGTGTCCCGAGTTTACAAGTGGGCATAGATACAAGGTTATCTATGTGACTATCTTAACACAAATTTCTGATGTAACGTAAGTTTTCTTTATAAGCAGTTGAGTCTTGCCTTGTTCCTTTATCTGCCGTATCTGTCTAACAGTTTCCTTTAAAATTGCACATTTATCTGGTTTGACATTAAAATTGTCAATGTCACTCAGATTAGCAGATATCAGCTCAGCCAATTCTTCAATATATTTGCTTTCCTGTTCACGTCGACGTTTCTCCCCACTGCAGATCAGACTAGAAACAAGAAACAACATTTTAATGTACTTCTAACTCGTTATCATAGAATCACCTTTAGGACAACTCATACACCATGTTCACATGCACAAACACATGCACAATAAAGAATAAAACCATAAGAGTAAGACACAGTGAGCACACAAAGAAACAAGATGTAAGTATTTTAAGTAAGAGGGTTGGTATGATAGTAATGCCTCAAGAAAACATACTACTTTTGTTCATACTTAAAAGAGTAGTAACAGAACCTGACTGACTCAATAATAAAAGGCACATTTGCATCACCATGAGAGTAAGCAGCGCTGGCAGGTAGGCCTGTGCTACCCCATTGACAAAGCAATGAGAGATCCAGCCACTGGCAGACGGACAAGCACCACATGGAGTGGGGAGAGTGGAGGGAGGAATTTCTGAGCAGGATAGGGCAGAGAGAGGGCAAAACGAGGGGGTGAGACCGGCTGAGGCATCATCTGCCAAATCGTATCCCCTGTGTCAGGCTCAAAAAACCAACATGAGGTTTCTGGAGTCTGTGCTAGTGAAATAGCTAGCGCAGCCTTGAGAAGCCCTATTGAGCAGGCTTAGACTTTACTCCTGGTAAAGGGACAAATATCCAGAGGCAGATCTAAGGGAGGGCAAAGCTCTAAGTTTTGCAAGAAGCCTTACCTTGCAGTGGAAATCACTCCTCTCCTGCACCATTTTAGCCAATCCTCACAGGGAAAAGCTACATCTTGGCATTGCTTACTGGCTACAGCAGCAGGGAGAGGAGGGATTTACATGACAGGGTACGGCTTCTTGCAACACTTACAGCTTTGCCCTCCCTGTAGATCCGCCTCTGCAAATGTCCCCTTCCCCCACAGAAACCTCCAGCCTGCTTGTATCCAGCACAGGATACAGGGGTGGATACTTATCCCTGCTGCTCCTGTGCTGGACCGGAGTGGGCACTAAACAATTCAAAAGGGGAAAGAAAAAAATGCAGAGAGACCATTTTTAAATGAAACATTTTCCTAAAAATTGCACTCTTACCATATTACTGATTCAACATGATAATTTATCTACAAGTTGATGCTTTCCTGCATCCTTTTAAATAAAGGAAACTCTTTCCCCAATATGTAACATTTTCAGGAAATTTAAGGCGCTAATATTCCTAAACAGTAACTTTTTTGTACAAAACATGGTTTTGACTTGCTTTCCTATACATGGAGTTTAGTAAGTTAAACACTTTACCAACTGAAATCTGCCAACAAAAAAATCCATTCAGTATTTTAGTGTCCCATTTGAAAAAATGTATATTTGAAAAGAAATAAATATTCTCTACCCTGATCCTGGAGTATCACAAGGTAATGGCTTGCGTTTTCTTGAGTCACTGGTCATTCCATCCAAGGAGTTCTCCCCTAATCCACTCATTCTGATCACACATCGGCAGCTGAAACAGTCAAGGAGTAACAAAGTTGAATTTATCTCAAAAATAAAGCAAAGTTGTTCAAAAGCAATATAACTAGAAACTTGGTTACATTTCCAGAATGATAAGGCTGCAAAGAATCTTAAGACACACTAATTACAGTTTTCCAATTGTATAGTGGCAATCCTTAAGAGATCTATAATGGTGGAAAAGGGTAACTGGCAATACAGTGTACCCATTGCTACCGATTTCTTCGGCAATGTGCAGAAAAGAGCATAGGGTATGTTCACTTACAATCACCCTGCATCAACTGAGATAGCGAGCAAACTAACTGGGATGGTAACCTGAGAAGGAGCTGCCTTGACGTGGCCAGCAATGCTTTCTCTGGTTCTCCCCAGTTTGCCTCGAAATGAGAAGATTTCCAAGAAATGAGAAGATTTCCAAGAGGCCACTGTGATTTTAAAAACAAAAAGGCCATGATAACAGGGGATACCAAAATCCCCCTGCCTGTAGCATACCTTTGCTGCTCCCTGACATCACCTTTCCTTCAGTTGCGATATCAAAAGTAATCTTTTGGGTGCCTTCGGGCACAATAAGGCGGGGTAAAAATCTAATAATAAATAAATAATAAATAATCAATAAACATGACAGAAAAACACTTCTAGAGAGAGGCCACAAGGAGAGCAGGGGCCATCTGTGATGAGAGCACCCATCCACTCCACTTGTGCAACTTGGGCAGATGGAAGTTTAAACAGGCAGTCTGCCACATCATTGAGTTTGGCCCTTATAACTAACATTGCGCAGACCTAACCATAGTGACCCATGCCCTAGTGACGTCCAGATTAAATTACTGCAATGCGCTCTATGTGGCGCTGCCTCTGAAGATGGCCTGGAAACTGAAATTAGTGCAGAATGCAGCTGCTCGTGTGGTTGCTGGGGCTCATCGGTTCGACTCTGTCAGGCCGTTGCTTCAGCAGCTTCACTGGCCGCTGGTTCCTTTCCGGGCCCGATTCAAAGTGCTAGTTTGACTTTTAAAGCCCTTTACGGCTTGGGTCCGGGGTATCTGAGGGACCACCTCCTTCCATATAATCCTACCCGTACTCTTAGGTCATGGGGGGGCCCTTTTGACAGTGCCGCCACCAGGAGAGGTGAGGGGGATGGCGACCAGGAATAGGGCCTTCTTAGTGGTGCCCCCCTGACTTTGGAATACCCTCCCCTTAGAATTAAGAACTCCTCCCTCTTTGGCAACATTCCGGCGGGGGCTGAAGACTTTTTTATTCAAACAAGCCTTTAACTGTTGACAGGCAGGCTGGCATTTTTTACATTCTATCCTTACATTTAATTTTAAATTGTGGGATCTACAGGGCTTGCTGTTTTTTAAATTTTAACTATTTTTAATATTGTTTTAACATTGTTTTAATTTGTATATATTGTAGTTGCTTTTAATGTTGTAAGCCGCCTTGGGTGCCCTTGGGCAGAAAGGCGGGATAATTAATTAATTAATAATGAAAACTGGCAAAAGAAAACAGGCTGAAAACACACACTCCATTTCCCCACTCCCCAGAACAAATCCTCTTCAGAGTGTTCCTACACATGATGACATTAATAGCCTCATACATTCAAAAGGGATGAGTGGTTAAACTCGGCACCCTAATGAGCTTGAAATCTGGATCATACACTTTTGCAAATCTATATTTGGCACAGTTCAAGAGACCAATAAGAGATAGTTCAATTTAAATATCTGCATATCATAAAGAGAAAGAAGTCTGTCTATTTGCATTCCTTTCCTATATGTGTTCTACTGAATAGAACAGAGAGCTTTCTGGCAAATCTTAAATGTCTAAGAAATGTGTGGTGAAGTTGTCACCTTGAGGACATTTTTCACATCTTTAGAATTACCAATCAAAACATTAAGAGCCTAGATTAGTTATTTCAATTTATTTCCTAGATGATCTGCAGAATCTCTCCCATAAGGACTAAACACAGGGGTCCCCAGTGTGTGTTACAACACCTTAGGGTGCCGAAGCACCCTATGCCGAAGCAGCTTACAGTGCCGGTCACCCCTACTACTACTCCCCCAGGCATCAACATCTTGGATCTCTTTTTATTTTTTAAATCAAAATTGATGACAATTTAAAAAACCAAGAAAAAAGATTCATAGAAGAAAAACAAATTGCAAGTTGCTCACTTGCCACTAGATGGCAGGACAGGATCAATAAATCTGACAAGTAGCATTTAATGATAGGAAGTAACACACATACACACACACACACACACACACACAGCTTTTAATAGAGGGCAGGAGAGCAAGTATCCTTCAATTCAGTCATCCAAAAGGAATAGATCATGACCTTTCACCAATTATATGCTTTGTAAGATCTTCGATGTCTTCCCCTCCCCAAGTCCAAAATCTTGAAGTAATACTGTGCTGAAGATGCATACAGACTGCAGTATTTGGTGCTGCTCTCATAGCAACTGCATTCCTAAACAGACAAACAGTTTTGCAATGCTAGAAGCTGCCATGGAAAAAGACAGAAAGGACAAAAAACAAGATAAAGGGCTGGGGTATGCAATGGAAGAAAGCTCAAGAAGGATGAAGTAGAGTCAGAAAATCAGTAGTCAGGTTTTTAGAATAAATCTGCTGCTCCCCTCCCCATCCTGGAACACCCCAAAAAAAGGCAATAGAGGATTCATATTAATATGAAACCACAGTAAAGAAGGAAAGCTGAACTTTCCAGTATACTATTAATTTTATTAATCAGTTTTTAAGAGTTATGTTCACGAATACTTGTTGCATTCAAAAAAGATACAGAATATTGATAGAAATTAATAGTGTGTTTAATCTGCTGGATAGCAGCAAGGCTGAAAGTTTGTTCTCACATCCATATTATGGCAGAAATGTTCTTTGGAGTACCAAATTCATTATTCAGATCATTTAAAAATAGAGGCAATTTAGGAAATAGTTTAATATTTCTGCATTTTACTGCAACTCTGGTTATATTCAGAAACGAAGAGCAACTCCCTTAGAACGAGAGAGCTCTGAAATCAGAAATGTTCCCTTAATGTGGCAAGTCCATTTCCCAGGCAATAGTGCTATATAATATATCCAATGCAGACCTCCATCATTTCCCAATAATATTATTGCTATCATTTCAGCAATGGGGAAAGCCATGTGATACTTCAGCCAATTTGCCAAGGACGCCCAGAGGTTCTGTTCTCCTACAGACCTACACTGAAAATGCTTAGTGATAATTATTTTTTTCATGCAACAAGAGACTTTCACAACCAAACCAATTATCCAATGCATTATTAATGCAAAAACCACTCATTAAAAACACAGCACTAATGTGTCAGATACGGAGGTAAAAAGACTCGACATTTTTCTGCAGCTGCTTAAAGTTAATTTTTATTGGAAGTGCACCACTCTTGAAAGCATCTATAAAGAATGCACAGTGAGTCTATTAAGATCAAGTGGTAATTTCACCAATACAAAAGAAAGTTTGCAACTATCCACTGTTCTAATATTTCAGAGCAGTATTAAAACATTGCTTCTATTTATTGCCAGATTTCAAGTAATTTCATTACAGGAAAAGATCTTTTTAGAATTATTCCACGACACATCAACTGATACAGGACTCGCATTACTTCATAACTAATGTTGTGGTTCTCAAAAGCTGTTCAGTTTTCAGAACAAGAATTTTGCTGAGTGATTGTTTCAACAAGGGAATGTGCTCAACCCCCCACATCAAGTGAAGATGGCTTTGATCCAGGGATTAACCATTACGTACTTAAGAAAAAGCTTCTTGCTTTACTTTTCATCATAACTGTTCACAAAATTTTTTTGCAGGTTTCCAGAGGATCAAGGCAGGTATGGAAATGTTGTTAGTTATGTATCACTACCATGAAATCTGGAAGGAAGTTACATACTAACAGTTCTTAATACTTTCACGGTGTGCTTGTTTTGGGCTTCTCAGAAACAGTATAATACTTGAGAAATTCAGATCAAGCATTATGTATGTTTGCCCAACCTCTTCCCTCTGGCATGCAGAAACCTGGAGCTGCTTCTACTCAATGTCTCTTTGAGAGTGAGATGAGGGGAGATGGTAGCATTAAAGTGTGTGTGGGGGGGGAGTAGTTCCTGGAGATTATTCATGTGGCAGTTGCTGGTTTATTCAGATGGTGAAGTGTTGGAAAGCACGGAAGCCATATATAAGCTTCAGACTTGATGACTAATTTTAGAGCCAGTGTCACAGTGCTAGCAATTTCTACCCAAAACAGAGAGAAGATTTTTCTTTTTTCCGGGAAATGGCTGTTCAAATTTATCTTTCTGTAATAAAACCCTAAAGCTATTCAGAATCTTCAATACATCACCACCATTATGGTTCGTCCAAACAAATACTGCTAATCTCATTGGTGGATTTACAAGAAGAATGTTGACCAGTCAAGATCTTCCTGCTGTTTGTGAAGGAAGAATCTTAGAATGCTGCTTAGAATCGACACCAATGTTTGCTCTAATTTGGCCCTCAAGTACCTGGAGCCCTACTGAAGAGGTGGCTCAGCAATGACACCATCACCACAGCTGAGTTCTGGCATGCAACAGGGAAGCTGCACAGCTTAGAGGGAAGGCTGCCTTGTGGCACTCTGGACCTCCCTGCCTCTCAGCTTCTTTGCCTTTGCTGTCCCATGAGAATCTGACAGAGCACTGAGAGGCAGAGCAAAGGGTAGGATGCTGCCACCTACAGAATTCAGCCAAGCCTAAGTGTGCAGCAACGTTTTTCAGCTGTGTGGGCTTCTGATGCAGCTGTGCTAGTCAACATCAGGCCAGGCCAGTTGCAGAGCCAAAAAAACAATAAGGGAAATAGCTGCAAAGCAAGCAGAATGCACCTGAAACCAAACAAGATGCTATCATTTCATTGTACATGAAAAAGGCTAATAAAAATGATGAGACTAGAATTCTATCTTGCTATGGATTTCAGAAAAAGTAACATGCACCCAGCCAAATTCCAATGCTAAATTACACCTGAAGATAATTATAAGTGCCTATTATCTAAAGGTCAGAAAAATCTGCCACACAACCTTCTTGCTTACTTGTTCTACAAAACTTTGCCTTCAAACAATTACTATTTCTGATTATATCTGGGGCACAAATCAATCTGATGTCCAAACATATCACAGCACTTGTGATTAAGCATTGGCAGGAACGACTTCCACCTTACTGGTACATTTGAAACTACCAGGTATACAAGCCTATTTACATCTTGCTCAAATGGTTTGCTATGGCTGCAGGAACTTTTAGAGCAGTGTTCTTCAATGGGACTTACTCCCAAGTTAGTGTGTATAGGACTCTAGCCTTAATATTCCAACTCAACAGCAGTATCTTGTACCTACTACTCCACAGACCAAAATGCTAAATTATAGCATCTCCTGATTTCTGAAGTTGCTTAAGGGATGCAAGCATAAAATTCCTTTATGGGTTTCTCAAATGAAACAGGTTATGCTACACACAGAGTCACAGAAGGAGCTGAGCCAACCTTGCTACCAAGATAAAGTTCCCCAGACTGAATAACTAAGGGTCAACAGCTGATAAGCACTTTCTCCAAACAATACTAGCATAGAACAGAAATTCAGGAAAAGTTGTTGTGATGAAGACAAAACAATAGATCTGTGACTTCACAAAGAACCTACAGTACTGTTAGCATAAAGAACTGGGGTTCATAGACAGGAGCCTACTTCATGAGATACGTTGACAAAGTAGGTGATTGTGCAGAGATCTGGGCTGCGGGGAAACCAGTACAGCAATGTGCTATACTGATAATGCTGGTGATCCGTTCTTAGAAAGTTGAGAGCTGTCTGAAACAGCACAATATAGAAGATGCCATTATAGGAAACTGGTGCTGGCTGGTCAAAATATACTGGTCTCACTGGTTACAACAGCTATCAATCAACCACAGGAACACTAATAAAATAGCACTAAAGGAAGCAGTGTTATCGCATGTGCATAGATGATACCAACCTCTATCTTGCTATGTCATCTGATCTTAGGGAAGCAGTAGATGTTCTGAACCTGTGTCTGGAGGCAATGATATGGTCAACAAGCTGCAACTTTATCAGACAAGACAGAGGTGACTGTGGCCAGTAAACAGCTGCTGAGAAGTGAGATTCAACTATTCTGAACAGAGTTTAGCTCTCTGAAAGAATAGGTGCATATAAGATTTAAATCTACATGAATCACATTGTGTTCCACTGCTCTCGGCATGCCAGTGTGCGCCGGGTTTATTTGGACTCTATTCTGACCAAATTGGTTGGTCTTCCAGATCAAATTAAGTTCAAATTTTTAGTTGATAAAGGTTCACCTGAAATCTTGGACAGGGTCTCTCGGTTTTTGCTTCAGGTAGTGCACATCCAAACCCAGGATGTAATAAATTAGAGTCCTCTCATAGTAAATGGTTATTTATTCAGTGCATAGAACGCAGAAGTTAAGAGACAGGCAAGTTTAATTTCTTTCAAGTTCTGTGTTTTAGTTAAATTCTCCCGCTCTATTAATCCTTGTTGCCATTTGGTTTTTCTTTTGTTATTTATGCCAATAAAAGTTTTACACACACACCCCTGCATGCAACATGGATGCATGAGTTCAGTAGCTCTAGCAGGTTGGGGGTTATCTTGGACTTGCAGCTGCTCCTGGATGCCCAGATGTCGGCTGTGGCCAGGAATGCCTTTGCCCAGATTTGGCTGGTGCGCCGGCTGCAGCCATACCTGCAATTGGACCTGGCTACGGTGGTCCAAGTGATACCATCAAGATTAGATTTAAACACACTCTACATGGGGCTGCCCTTGAAGATTGTCTAGAAGTTGCAGCTAGTGCAGAATATGGCACCTGGTGTGGTTGCTGGAGGTTGGCGGTTTCTTAGACCGCTGCTTCAGTGGCTGCACTGGCTGCTGGTTCCTTTCTGGGCCCAATTAAAGGTGCTGATTCTGACCTTTAAAGCACTTGGCGGATTGGGACCAGCATATCTGACAGACCACCTTCTTCTGTACAAGTCTGGCCCATTCTCTTCGGTCATCTGAGAAGGCCATTAAAAGAGGTTAGGCAGATGGCAGCCAGAAATCAGTAGTCGCACATATACTGTGGAATTCCCTCCCCTTTGAGCTAAGAACAGATCCTTCATTGTTAACCTTCAAGCAAAGCTGGAAGGTGCGCAGTTTATGAACCACTGGTTTTATCCACAGTTTTGTCTGCTGGGTTCCACAGCATTGCAACAACCAAAAATACATTGGTAAGCAGGCAGAATTGCAGTCACCTGTGGTGATTCTATTCCCCTGTCAAGGTTCCCTGCTTAGCAGCCTATGGGTTTTAAATGTCTCTTCCTGAGGCTGGGTAGTGTACAAAGAATAGGGATTCTGTCTCCCATTGACTTATCCAACTATCTCCCTACCTGAGCTGACTGGGATGGCCTCAAACGTGTTTCTGGAGACTCCTAGGATTTTGGCACTGGGAGACTTGGAGTGTGCACATCAAAACTCCCCAGTAGCAATGCGGCTTAATACCAAGATCCCCAGGAGCTGAGTGGATTTCATGGACACTGCCAATCATGAATCTGTCTCAGGTAATATCTGCTCCTGTCTATTGAGCTGGGTATACTTTCAATCAGCCCATATCCAATCTGTCCTTTCTGGAGGAAACCCACACCCTTTTAAATCTGGATCCCAACTGAGATTTGGAGAAAATAATGACTACCTCCTAATTACATATGCCAATAAAACCCTTAGCAGTTTAGGACTAAATGCTTGAACGATCTATCTCCACACATATCTACACATGGGCAGGAGGTGTAGACTGATGGTTGAGCTGCTGATACTGCCCGAAGCTAAGCAGGAAAATCTGCAGTTTGCTTTTGGATGGGAGATGGATGCCAGGTTGTGACAAGCTGCAGTACCTGCGGTGGCACAACAGACTCGTAGAGCTGATTAGATCACTGCAAGCGAGAGCTGCGGTGCAGTGTGTGAGAAGGCCTGCCGGAAAAGAACGGAATACAACCTTGAAGACCTGTCCAGGCTTGACTTGCAATTGCCTGCTGAAGCTTGATGGCATGCAGCCAAAGGAGAGAACCACACTGGGAAGATGACATCTGGGCCTGAGGATTGGCAGATCACAAGAATACTATAGATTTGTAAAAAAAAAACCATTTAAAAAATGGTGGTTTAGACTAGCCTGCTACTATAAGCCGCCTTGGGCATTTGCTTCAGCACGGGAAAGATGGGGTATAAATTCTTCAAAATAAAAATAAAATAAAATAAATATCTGCCCACCCAGGAAGACTCTGTAGGAAGGCTCTGTTGCAGGTTCACACTACTGAAAAACCAACTGGTGATGACCCTAACAGGACATTCTCTATTGTGGTGCCTGGTCTCTGGAATTCCCTTCCAGTGCACATTAGGTCTGCTCCTTTCCTGCTGCATTAGAAAACAGTGTACCTTTGGGCAAAAACTAAGGGCACAATCCTAACTGGTCATGGTGCAGGCCCTGTGCTCTGGCCCCCGAGTGTTGCGAACATGCTGTAAAGCATGTTTGCACTAACTCAGGAGTTGGCTGGGCTGGCATAGATGCTAGATCCAGCCTACATGCTGGCCAAAGAGGACAAGTTAACCCTCTTGTATCCCTGGTTGTTGTGTCATTTTTTGTATTGTTTCCTTTTCCTTTGTATGCCAATAAAGGTTATGACTATGAAGACTGTGTCGGCCCAGTGCAGGAGGACAGTCCAGATCAGGACTGTCCAGTCCAGATCAGGACAGGAAGCAGATCAGACCTGGGAGTGAGTTGGGACCCATTGCAGCAGTCCATGCCAAATACTAACCCCCATAGCCGTGTATGGGCTGCTTGGATTTGTGCCAGCAATTTTGCTAGTGCTGATACAAATAGCCCCATGGGGTGGCTGGGACTCGACACGGGGTGAGAAAAATATCCCCTTACCTGAGTTGCACCCCCAGCCAGTGCAGGACAGGATTGGACTGTCCAAGGATAGCTTTAAAACTGCCCAAAACTATCCTAATAAATTTTAAAATTTATGTCTGGCCTTAGACCTCTTTTCAGGGCTTCTGAGATGATACTTCCCATTCTCCTGTACCATTAGATATGGTGAGACTGAGCTTTAGACTTCTATACATACATCCTTCCCCATCTTCTCTCTCGCATGCCCTAACCTCCTCTATCCTTTAATAACATAAAGACTATCAGGAAATACAGAGGCGTTTCTAGGGTGTGGCAGGGGGTGGCATGAGCCATGGCGCCATCTTGCGGGGGGCGCCATTCGCATGGGGCCCGCCCCCCCAAAATGGCGCCCACGGCCCGCCCGCTCCCGCCCACACCCTGCGTGGCATTCTCCTCGCTCCGACTGGCCTTAAAGAGCCAGCAGGAGGGAGGAGAACACGCTGCCACCCGGCGCCCCCTCCCGCTTCTCAAGGGGGACGGGGCGCTGGGTGGCGCCGCGTTCTGTTCGCTGCCGCCGGCCCTTTAAGGCCAACGGCAGCAGACAGAACGCGGCGGGGGCGCCCGCGCCACGTTCTTTCTGTCCGCTGCAGAAGCGGACAGAAAGAACGCGGCGCCCCTGCCGCGTCCTGTTCGCTTGTGCATTAGCCGGCACAAGCGGACAGGATGCGGCGGGGGCGCCCCCCGCGCCGCGTTCTTTCTGTCCGCTTCTGCTGGCTAATGCACAAGCGAACAGGACGCGGCGGGGGTGCCGCGCCGCGTTCTTTCTGTCTGCTGCAGAAGCGGACAGAAAGAACGCAGCGCCCCTGCCGCGTCCTGTTCACTTGTGCATTAGCCGGCACAAGCGGACAGGATGCGGTGGGGGTGCCCGCGCCGTGTTCTTTCTGTCCGCTTCTGCCGACATTAGCCGGCAGAAGCAGACAGAATGCGCCTCCTAAGGGGCAGGGCGCTATGTCATGACGTCACGATGTGACGTCATGATGTTGCGTGCCCCTAGGGGCGCGTTTTCATTGGGCGCCATGGGCGCCCTTTCAAATAGATTCGCGCCTGAGGAAATATATGAAAGTTATATCCACAACTTCACACTCTACTGTCCCAGCTAAGAAAGATAGCAGCTGGAATAGTCAAAGTGTTAACATTTACAAATGTAAGGCACAGCCTAGATAATATCCTGTTAATTTCAACAGGAGATAAACATATATATATAAAAAAGTGAACGTGGGTATGTGGGTGTGTATGTATGCGTGTGTATATGTATGTATGTTATGCATAGACTCGGGAACGCCTGGACCGATCCGCACGAAACTTGGCAGGAATACACCTTGCAGCCTGGAAGGAATCACTGCGGGGGTCAGACCCCCCTACAGCCCCCCGGGGGGGAGGGACAGCGAGGGGATTGTATTGGAGTGAAAGTGTGCTGCCACCCTGTGGTCACAAAGGATTCTGCAGGTCATGAGCTGGGATTGCACTCACTGAGCTGATACACAGGAAGAGACCTCAGAAACGAAAGTGAAACTGCTTTGCACTGCCTGAGTGGCCCAGGCTGGAAAGAGCATGATCCAGAGAGTTCCAACACCCAGTCGGATCTGAGAGGGACCTATTTCCAGAGGGCTAACTGCCCTACCACAGGACCTGCAGACATGGTTCAGTGAGTGTGACAATTTCATTATGCTCCTTTGCTTGATTCTGTCCCTGTATTCATTCCTTCTCCTAATAGAAGCTGGGGATACTTTGTCCCCCGGGCAACGCCGGGTCACAAAAGGCTAGTTGATTATAAAGGGAAAACTAAGTGTGTACTTAAAATATCTCCCATTGAAATAACTTTGGATAATGCATACCCAGAGCTTATAGTGAAAACTTAATAAAACAGTTTCACCAAGTATATTTTTGATTTCCAATCAGTCACTTACATGTCCTTAAAACTCTCGCAAATATGGAAGATTTTTCAAAGGCCCATCAGGCGCTGTAGGCATTGTGGCGTCACATTCTGTTAAAGAAATGCAAAAACCTCATGTAAACAGAAAAGGTAGAAAATCAGTAACGTCAGCAAAGTTAAACATCAAGACATTAATTTAGTTTACATTTTCTGCCGTATTTCTACTTATGCTTTCATCCACAATGGACGCACTGAATAAAAAAATACTCCTTGCTTTTGCTGCAACCTTTATTTGGGTAATGCGCCAATTTAAACTACTGTACAGGACTTCATATTATGTCACTCACTTTCCAATAAATCTTTAAAGAAGGCTATCCTAATCATGTGAGGGGGGCACAGGGGGAAGAGTTGCTGCTGTTGTACTAGCCACCACTGTCACTTTAAATAAAGCAGAAGACAGCAGCTGTGGAACAGCAACTTACCTTCCCATCCTGTTTCAGGAAATCTGAGCTAAGATAGATATGGCATAGTATAGGCAGTGAAGCCCCAAGAACTATGCACATGGATCAGTTCCCATTCCCTTCCTATCCAGGGCGTACTCTATTCCCTATCTGTCTACTCTATCCCCAATCAGACCCGAAACACCAATGCTTTCACTACCATGGCTGGCAACATATACTACTCACCCTTGAGTGGGAGTACTCCAATTTAGATATGCTGACAGTATTCTATAGGCCAGATTCTTTCTAGAAACTACCAGTAGCTGGTCCTATTCAGTACCCGGGGGGGGGGCAGTATTCTGTTCTGCCACCGTCTACGAACGTAAAGTAACCTCACTAAGATTTTACAGGTTGTTCCCATTATAAGTCTTCCCACATTTAAGTGCTCAACTACACATAAATTCCCTAGACTTATGTTCTGTAGTGCTATAGCTTCACCTGCATAACTTCTTATCCTTCCAAGCTCATAAAGGGACCATTTTAATATTGTTGTTGCCATTAACTAAAAATAATAACT
>JAJKFI010000013.1:1942023-1956711 GCA_029204185.1 Lerista edwardsae | reverse complement strand
GGTGGCAGCAATGGCAGTGCTGAACAGCAAGAGGAGGAGGGAGAGGGCCTAATTCACTCCTGCAGCATTTAGCACTGCTGCTGCTTCCTGTAAAGGCCACAGAGGTAATGCCTGCCTCCCAGTTTCCTTGCTGGCCTTCAGAGGAGTGGATGTGCTGGATGCCAAGTAAAGGGAGAAGGGTCCTCCTGTCCATCCTCCTGCCACATGCCTACAGAACAAGATAGAGCCAGTCTGGATTCCATGAAGGTAGTGGATGAGCACAGAGTAACTACCAACTTCACAGCTGCTACCTGACATGAAGTTCTTAACTAATGTCATGGACAGGTTATCCCAAGAAGGGACATATTGGTTTCGATGTGTTCAAGACTGCATGCCATTCTCTACAGTCCCTATACTCCAATTATTTCTGATGAGTAGAGTTTCTCTCTTTCAGACCAATAACGGCATATTGATCTTCATCAACTTATGATCTTCATTAACTCCTATTTACATTATTTCTTACGGAGGAAAATTCTCCTTTTTTCACTGAAAGTCCAAGCTTTTTGGTCCCTAACCTTAATTTACAAAGGGAACCTTGCTGCATATCTGGGCCCCTCTAAAAATAATACATTTTTTTATTTTTAATTCATACAGTCATACAAAATGGGAAAAATAAAACTTTTCTTGCTTTGAATGATATTATGTTACATTTGTTCCCTGCCTTTCCTCCATGGCATTCAAAGCTTGGCATTCAAAGCTCCATTCATAGAATTCTCAGATAGCCTCCAATCCAGGCAGTGACCAGACCAAAACCTGCTTCAACAAGGTCACTGCATGCTGGGCCTTCAGACCTCAGGACCTCATTTTATAGCTGACTCCTAATAGTAAAAAATGTGCTTTTAGTTTCTCACATGCACAAACTTTGGATGTGTCAGGGACAAGAAGGAAATCTAATAAAATAACATGGTTTATATTAGTAATTTCTGAATACAAGATATATCCCAATAGACCAGGAACACAGTGGTATTGACTCTTAATGAGCAAAAGCACTGACAAGTTCCAGTTCTCTATCTTTGAAGTCAAAATTCAGAGGCTGGCTTAATTCATCTTATAATGGATATTGTACAAGATTTTTTATTTAAGACAGCTAGTCAGTATGCATTCCTAATAAGTTACTGTAATTCTCTGTAAGGAAGTGAAGTTTTGAACAACAGCTGTGTGTTTGAATTGATTTATTTAAAATTGCTTGAAGCGCTACATAAAACAGAGACCATTCAAGCTAATTAGAAAAATAAATTGCTCTTGGGAAATATTTATGAGGCATTCGCATGTAAAAAGCATACACTATGGTCCTTTCCAAAATTGATACTTCTACTCAGACTTATAATTACTAGTTGTCAGATTTAGAGCTTTGTATGAGCAGATAATTCCTTAAGAAATTTAACTTGGGCTTTTCGTATCAACCAGTTGCATATGCATTTGCATGCAAGTTTAACCATTCACTTGACAACATTAATGCTAGCTATATTCAGATGAACTAACATTACCAATTAGCAGGGTGATTGACAATATGGTCACGTAAAGATAAGCATCAAGACTCAACTGTCTCCTAATTACATACCTTTGTATGTATGCAATAGTAAGCCATCCCTACCAGCCAGGCAGATAAAATTCAATTTTAAAAATCTGAAGGACTACTATGGAAATTCAGAGAATTACAATTCATTGCAAAAACAAATTATTTGCTGCAATTACCTGTTATGCACAAAGAGGGCACAATTAAACACACAGAAGCCCTGAGCTGAAAATAACTTGGCAACCGACAGTGATGACACCAAGAAACAGCTATGGTTGCAAATTATAGTGTGCAACTATTGAATCAACCTCTGAAGGGAGAGAATAGAAAGGATACTTTCCATATGAATGTATGTGAATGAAGCAGGACAAACCCCAGAGCAACCCATCCCCTTCCCAAAAGAGAGCTCAGATAATAGCAGACCAAGTTGAAAAGAGTAAGGTGGGGAAATATGAAGAGGAAATGTTGAAAATCCCTAAGATATAGAGCAGCCTAATTGTAAACACTATTCATGATAGACAATCAAGCATGAGACCTGATGCTGTGCCAACATTTCTTGTTCCTTTGGCCTAGCACTGACTTCAGCCCTTGCTCCATTCACAGTAGTCTGAAATTCAGAGTTACAGTACAAAATATCTAACTACCAAATCTGACATACATGCAAGGTGGAAAATTGCCCAGCAAGTCCACCAGAGTTGTATGAACGCTCAGGAAGCCTGAAGGTAATTTAAAAACCTCTACAACAGACAGCCTAAAATAAATGTATACAGTACTGCAACTTAGAAAGGACACACATTGATCTGAAAGTATAGTTGAGTAGCAGACTAAAGTGAAGCTACTGCCCAACTGACAAAATTTAAACAGCGCCCAAAGAAAAACAGGAAACCAGACAAAGAAGAAGCCAATAGGACCATTAAATGACAGAGTTATAAGCAGCTAAACAAATCATTTCCATCTGTCTCAACTGCAGATGTTAGGAGTGTGTCTAAAGAACTATCAAACAGGAGCTCTCAAAAGTTTTTAGAATCAATTATCAAATTAACAGGTCACTAAAGCTGGCATTCGATCAGGACTTCAAAGCATTACGAAGTTTAAATTGTTTATGTTTGGACTAATGTATATAGCTAAAATCAAATACCAGTGTTAACCATTTTCAAAAAGGGGTTCAGCAATTTATACTTTTGTAGCCCTAATGGTTAAAACTGGTAACTTAATTGGTTTTTTAGAAAGGACAGTATTAAGACAAAAATTGTAACTAATGGACAGGTGATTGATGGCCAGTAATAAGACTAGAGTTATGTGTAAATCTACAGTATGCTGAGAAAGAACCAGCAAAGGATTTGGTGATTGGCAAATCAAGTCCCATCAACATAATTATTTTACAGAGAAGAATGTCAAACTTTCACAGAGTTTTCAGTTATCCACTAACATTTACAAAATGTGTTTAGCAGCAGCAGTGCTCTGCAATGTTATGCATCCACAAATGAAGCGGAGCTTTCCATCTTGTAAAAGAGGTATGCAATGTGTTATATCAGGGGTGTCAAACGTAAGGCCCGCAGCCCCTGGAAGCTCTTCATCGGTCCTTGGGCTCTCCACCATTACCACCTGAAAGGGCAGCCCTCATGATAATTGGGCTCTCCCATATCTTGAAAATATGATTAAGACTTGTGAAGTTTCTCTTCTGTGATTTGCAGCTAATGAGTGTCTAAGCAAGAAAAAAATGCTTATTTCTGGTCATGACTTGATTAATAACATCACTTCTTGCTTAACACAGGTGTCAAACACATTTTATACAGTAGGCCGAAAAGCATTCATGATGCCTGCTGAAGGTTGGAATGGATGACATAAGTCGGAACTGATGTAATTAATCAGATCATGACCAGAAATAAGCACTTTTTTCTCACTTAGCTCCAAATTACAAGAGAAAATGTGTAAATCTTGATCATACTTTCAAGATAAGGAAGAGCCCGATTATCATGTGGCTGTTCTTTGAAGCAGTGACACCTCAGTAGTTGACAGTGGTGCGGGGAGAGCTCGAGAGCTGGCAAAATAGTTTCCATGGGCTGTATGTTGGACACTCCTGGACAGGACTACCTAAATATTGTTGCTCCTCTCCCCGCCTTCCACCCCTGCCTCCATGCCAGGATATTCCCTTGCCCAGGAATTTGCAATAAAGGCGTGCCCTGGTATCCACTGATTTGGTGTCCACAGTTTCAGTTATCAATGGATACTGGGACGCTTATTAAAAAGATAGGGGAACATTAAACAAATCTTTTATTTTACCTTGTTGCAGCAAAACCACTGATATTCCCCTGTGTTTAAAAAAGTATCCATGGTTTCAGTTATCCACGTTGAGGTCTGAAATGGAACCCCAGCACATACCGGGGCGTGGCTGTATTGCATATACCAGTGGTTCTCAAACATTTTAGCACTGGGACCCAGTTTTTAGAATGACAATCTGTCCGGGTCCCACCAGAAGTGCTGATATGGTCAGAGAAGCGTCACTGTGACACCACAGCCTGCTGCTTTCCCAATAATGCAGCAATAAGTAGATTTATTTCTCAATCATTTTTCAACAGCAAAGTGAATCAGAAAGAAAAAAGCCTATTGACAACCTTGACGTCAATAAAATAACCACACAGTCCTCCCGCTTTCCAGAATCCCATCTTTTCTGCCCTAGATGCTCCATGACCCACCTGAAATTGGCTCTCCCCACATAACAGTCTGGGAGCCACAGATATATGCGCATGCTATTGCCTTCTCGTGGCCATTTGTTCACCTAGTGAGGACTGAGGATGCCCAGCCTTCTGTGAGTTTGTAACAACTGTTCTAAGACAAGGTCAGACTCGGCACTATACAATCAAGCAACAGAATAACCTATTGTTTCTATTTTAGTCTTCATGTTGAAAGAATCTGTTCGGCATTTTAGAGAATTGTGTTCCTTATGCAGGCAGGCTGTACTACTCAAGACAGCTAGCAAGGGAATTTTCTCAGTTAAAAGATAACATTGCTTCAGATTCTGCTAAACTAGGAGGAATGACTACAACGACACATTTTGGGGGGGGGTAACAGAAATATGAAAACCCCATTATACAGTAAACAACACTTTAAGCAGCAAGCATTTGTATTTATCTAAATATAGCTAAAGATGAATCAGATACACTTGAGTCCAAAGTATGCAGAATCCATTTCATGCTTTAATGAAAACTAGCACAATGCAAATTAGACCTGCTTAGCAAGTAAAATCCTGGAGAAAAATGATGACAACAGTGAAAATGCCATTATCTCCCTTACTATAGCTTTGTTGCAGCTACAGTCAGATGGGTCAAAATAGTATAGATACCTAGAGGTGAAATACCATGAGCTTTAGCAGAAAGGAAGAGCTGTGCTCCATTTTGTTCCAGAAAGGCTTGCTACAGACTTTTAGTTTCCCTTTTAGTTTTAAAGCACAATTTTTAAAAACAGACTGTCAGTGTATATGTTGCAGGTACTGAGTGAAAAGAGGGAATTCTTACCATGAATTCCAGTTCTGGAAGAGGAAGGGAGGCATTCCTATGTCTGGGATAGGGTTAGGGTTGGGACTGTGATTTGGCGTCAAGATGGTTGTGACCCCTTGGACTTGGAGGAAGATGAGCCAGCTGACATGAATTCTCCTCTGCCTGTGTTTCGCCCCTTGGGGAAATACCTTGCCTTGTTCCACTTGGGTTTTCGGGGTCCTCTATCTTTGGGGCAAAAGGAGTGTTGAGAGCCACGAAAGGAAAAAGACAAACAGCTCTTAGGGACTTCCTTCTTGGCCATGGGGAGAACTTTCCGTTTGTCCCTGTTCTGCACCATTAGTGGGTCCAAGGCTTGACCAAACAGCTTGCTGCCTGAAAACAGAAAAGCCATGAGTCTGGCCTGGGAGCCCTGGTCAACCTCCCAATGTTGGAGCCAGACACTCCTTCTGGCCACAATGTTGGACACCAGAGACTTGGCGGTGAACTGGAGCACATCCAGATAGGAATCAGTGGTAAAGGCAGCAGCCAACGAGATCTTTCTCAGTGAGTTGTGTGCCGCCCAAGATAATTTTTTGCCAGAAACCTCAAGACCCTTGATCCATGCCAACATAGCTTATGCCATACCCGAGTTAGCTGCTGACGCTCTGAGGGCTAGGGTTGAGGTCTCGAATCCTTTCCTCAGTGCAGCCTCCACTCTGCTATCGCACAAGTCTTTGGGCCCACCTTCTCCTTCTGAAGGAATAATTGCTGAGGACGATAACACCTTCCACTCTGCTTCCACAATATTCCTGAATGAATTTAGAAGGGGCACTGCCTGTTGCTTGCTAGTGCCCTGAGCTGGCAGAAATTTAGATGACTTATTGGAGGTTTTTTTTCTGTTTGGGAGACCCCTCTTCCTCAGGAGCTATATCCAGGGTTTGCATGGCCTTACCCAGGAGCCTATGGAAGATATTTATGGGAAACAGCCTATTTTCCCTGAACTCTGCCAGGTCTTCCTCCTCTCCCCCTGACAATTCCCCTGCTTCCCGGGATTCATCTGAGGATACGGGGGTCTCGGACTGCCTCTCAGGCCAGGGGTCTGAGAGGGAAAGATCCCTGGACCCCTTTTCCTTTTCTGCTTGGATGCAGCCTGGGACTTTGACCCCTTAAATGCCTTGCCTTTCCCCTTGGATCTTGCCTTTCCCCTTGGAGGTGGGGAAAGGGAAGCCTCAGAGTCAGAGACTGAACTGGAGGACGGTGGCCTGTGAGGCCTCCCCTTTTCCATCTTCTTTGTGGGTGAGGCCCTGTGGGAAACAGCCTCCCCTGGGCCTGTGGCCTTCATTTGTGCCACAACCCTCTGCACAATCTCCTGTAACTGACTGTCTTGGAGGAGTATCGTGGGGGCCTGTGCCTGATCCCCACCACTCCTGGGAGTGCCGAGTGGCCTGGGGAGTCCTCTCCCCAACGCCCTGCATACCTGACTCATGGGTGAATGCTCCTGGTCCTGCTCCATATTGGGCCTACACGACCTTTACATAGTGACTGGGGCACAGGCGCACTGCAAAACAGGCCAGTGAAACTCTGGAGCAAGCGGCCAGCCACGGTGAGGTGGGGGCGCACACTTCTCCTTCCCAGGTGAAGCAGAGCTGGTTAGAGAGCACATGTCTCCTCCACTCAGGATCCATCCGGGCCGGCTCCTGCACTCGCCGTGATGAGGTGCGAGTTGGGGCCTATCGCGGGTGCACGCACTGTGACCCGGTACATGGCTGCTGTAATCAGTGCTCTCCCGGAGTGCCGGGCACCTAAAATAGTACCACAGTGACAGTGGCCGCTCGCTGCTTCCCTCCCGCCCAACGATACAGCAAAAGGCACGGGAGAGAGAAAAGGAAAAGGAAAATAAAGGTTTGAGAGAAGCCTTTCTGTAAGGATAAGTCTTGCCTCACAAACCTTTTGGAATTATTCGAAAAGGTCAACAGGCATGTGGATGTTGGTGAACCAGTAGATATTATATATCTGGATTTTCAGAAAGCATTTCACACAGTCCCTCACCAAAGGCTCCTGAAAAAAC
This sequence comes from Lerista edwardsae, assembly GCA_029204185.1. Taxonomy (NCBI): domain Eukaryota; kingdom Metazoa; phylum Chordata; class Lepidosauria; order Squamata; family Scincidae; genus Lerista; species Lerista edwardsae. The sequence continues at coordinate 1,949,612 of JAJKFI010000013.1, read as the reverse complement.
TGCAGTCAGGGAATAAGAGGGCTGGTTGAGGACCAGGAAACAGAGAGTGGGGATTAATGGGCAATTTTCACAGTAGAGAGGTGAAGAGCGGTATGCCCCAGGGATCTGTCCTGGGACCAGTGCTTTTTAACTTATTCATAAATGACCTGGAGATAATAATAATACATAATAATACATGTCTATATACACACCACCTTTCTTAAAATCACTAGATTTCTCTAATGACTGTAACTCAAGGCGGTTTACATAGGCAGACTTTTTATTCACAAACCCGAAGGTTTTTACAATTTACAGAAATGCTCTATCTTTCAAGAACAACACTCATACAGATCTTTCTTTCTGGATTTAGCCTTCTTTCTTAGCCACCTGTCTGTCTTCTGCTGGCTGATAAGGGGCTTCCCTGTTCCCACCAGAGACGCAGCTGACTTCAGCACACTCCTCCTCCCATGAGGCAGCTGGAACTCAGCTTTTAATCAGCCGCAGTTTGCAAGGTCTGCCGCTCACAGAGACTTCCGGTAGTCTCGAGCTCACGACCTTCAGATCTTCAGCTGTTATCTTCGGGCAAATGGAGGCATTAACCCTCTCGGCTAAATCTTCTGCCCGGCATAAGCAGATAGGCATAAGCAGTGAGGTGGCCAAATTTGCAGATGACACTAAACTTTTCCAGGTGGTGAAAACTAGAAAGGATTGCGAAGAGCTCCAGAAGGATCTCTCACAACTGGGAGAATGGGCAATAAAATGGCAGATGTGTTTCAATGTAAGTAAGTGCAAAGTAATGCATATTGGGGGGGGGATCAAAAATTCACATAGATTAATGGGTTCTGAGCTGTCAGCGACAGACCAGGAGATAGATCTTGGGGTGCTGGTGGGCAGCTCAATTAAAATGTCGACCCAGTGTGCAGTGGCAGTGAAGAAGGCAAATTCCATGCTAGGGATAATTAGAAAAGGGATTGAGAATAAAACAGCCAATATTGTAATGCCATTGTACAAGGCAATGGTAAGGCCACACCTGGAGTACTGCGTACAGTTTTGGTCTCCACATCTCAAGAAATATAGAAGAGAGCAACCAAAATGATTACTGGGCTGGGGCACCTCCCTTACGAGGAAAAGGCTCGTTTGGGGCTCTTCAGTCGCCTGGGGGGCGACATGATTGAGACGTACAAAATTATGCATGGAATGGATAGAGTAGATAAAAGGAATCTCTTTTCCCTCTCGCATAATACCAGAACCAGGGGACATCCTCTAAAACTGAGTGTCAGGAGAGTTAGAACAAACACAAGACAATATTTCTTTACCCAGCGTGTAATTAGAATGTGGAACTCCTTGCCGCGAGATGTGGCGATGGCATTAGGCCTGGATGCCTTCAAAAGGGGATTGGATAGATTTATGGAGGAAAACTCCATTACAGGTTACAAGCTATGATGGGTATGTCCAGTCTGAGATTAGCTGGTCGCTCATCATGAGGGCTGGGTAGGAATTTTTTTTCTGTCATCCAAACTGGCCAAGTATGGATGGCAGGTTTTTTTGCCTACCCCAGACTGGCGAGGGAGGGATGGGTGTTCAGTAGGTTACATAATTTACATTCGTGCTTAATAAAGTTGAACCCCCAACCTCAGTCTGGTGGTGCAAGGGTAATAGTTTACTTTAAAATGCCGGAGGCAGGGGAGTGGCAGCAGGATAGAAGTATCTGGTTGCATGCTCCCTAAGGCATCTGGTGGGCCACTGTGAGATGCAGGAAGCTGGGCTAGATGGACCTTTGGCCTGATCCAGCAAGGGTTTTTCTTATGTTCTTAAGAAACCTGACTCTGAGCTATTATATGTCTCAGAGCTCCAAAACCTGACCACTTTCCTGAAAGGCAGAGGCAGTCTGGGGAAGGGATGCCCCAAAGGAGGGAAGCAAGGCTTCAAGACCAGCCTCTGCCTGCAGAGGGGAAGGGCTATCCCAGACGTAGGAATGACACCCTTCTTCTGCCAGAGAATTCAAACATTCTACAGAATGCCTGGCAAAGTATGAAAGAGGCTTATTTCATTCTGACCGTACATACTTTACCTATACTAGGGATTGTATAGAATGCCTATCTCGGGGTGGGGAGCATAAAATAATAGGGAAGACACTTTATCAAATTGAAACCAACAATTGGCCACAGCTTCAGATTGTCCGTGATAAGCCTCGCCATAGCCAAAGTCAAGGGAGTGTGGAACATGCAAGTCAGGATATAGGAAAGGCTCAAAACATGAATGCAGGATGAGAGGAGCAGTCATTGGAGTGTTGGCCTACAGTTTTGTCCAGCTGAAGAAAAATCAGACCTATCATGTATCAAGATGTCTCCATATGAGGCTCTCTTTGCATGCAGAGCAAAGATAGAGTGAAACGTCAAATCTACCTCAAGAAGTGTTAGAAAATAGTATGAGTGAGGAGGAATTGCAAGAGATTGTTGAAACAGTTGAAGAATCTAACACATGTGACCAAGAGGAGGAGGTATATGGAACTGTAACATCTGCATCCTTACCTTGACCTTGCTGGCCAAAGTCCCAGAACCGTGATAGGGAGGCATTGCTCCTGGCAAGTAGCTCTTTTACATACCAGCTGATGCCAATGCAAGAAAACTACCTTTAACTGACCAGCTAAGGAAATATTTTCCCCTTAGAAGGGAGGAGGAAGCATTCCAAATACACAGCACTAATGCTCACTTCAGAGTAGTCTGCCAGTTTCTTATTTCAAGAACTATCCCTTTCATCCAGAAGACAGAACATGCCATTTAAAACTTTCCAAAAAATAAAGTGCACTCAAGTTCTTGGGAGGGGGGGGGAATAGTACTTAGAATTAAACACCCACAATCTGTGTCATAAAAGTAAGACACTTCTTGGGTATCAAAAAATTGTACTTCTGTTTGCAGTTCCACTGGCTGTACATACTCAGGGCCCTGCACAAGAATTGAAAAAAACCTCTAAGACAGTTTTGCAGCTATCCCAAGTGTGATCTATCTACCATTACTAAAGCACCACAATTAGCATTAACTCCTCCTTTTATCCTCTCACAATTTTTAATAAGTGAGCACATCCTGAATCATTACTCTTAGAGCAATGTAATATAGATCTAAATTATGAGCTGATTTCATTCATATGTTTCCATTTTTCTGAGGATTATAAACAAGCATCACATAGCTTTAAGCAATCCAGATGTTTAAAGTCCACAATAATATTTGTGAAGTTTTCAAATAGTAACTGTTGGGAGCACAAAGCTTCTGAAGACACTTGTGAGGAAGTATCCAGAAAAAGTTACAACCACAGGATTGGAACCAATCCTATCCAACTTTCCAGAGCTGGTTTAGCCATGCCAACGGGGTTTGTACAGCATCCTGTGGTGGGGATGGAGTCAGGGAATGCTGGAAAATTGGATAGGATTGGGCACTAAATAAATTCCATACTCCACTGAACTACTGCTTCTAAAGACTTTTCAACATGGTGCTGTAATTTGCTTTTATATTCATTACTAGCTTTTTGTTACCCGGCATTGCCCAGGTAACAAATTTTCCCAACAGGTCAGTGTGGACATTTCATTTCGCACCCCATCTCGCACCCCACGGCAATGGGGAACGAACCCAGAATCCAAAGGCGTTGGGAGCATCACCGCTCGTCTCGGCAACCGCGAAAACTACAGATCCAATGCCGATATCGGCCGTTTTCGATCATTTTTACATGGCGCCCCCTGTGCAGCCCCACCCCTGGGGGCACTAGGGGGGCCGTACCCCTGCAGCATTTGTCGCCAGGCTGCAAGGCATATGTGTACCAAGCTTGGTGTAAATTGCTCCAGGCATTCCAGAGTTATGCTGGAACATACATACACACATACTAATGTCGGTTATTTTGGGCATTTTATTTTTCATCCCTTCTCACCCCGTCATCTCCATGCCAGGTCCAGGGGTGCAGGGAGCTGGGGGGGGACCGAGAGTGCGGGGCATGGTGAGAATTACCTGCGAGGCGGGTAGAGGTTCGACATGACCGGTTTATTCGGGTCAACAATTTGACATTCATGGGTGCCCGTGACTTCACAGGGACCCCCGATAGTCCATACAAATGGCGGTGCCCGCCGGGGCGTGGGGTTCAGTCCAAGGGGTGCTTTCCTTCCTGAAGACCCCTTCTCAGCAGGATCGGTGCCTATGGCGGCGGGTTGACCCGGGTCGGAGTCCATGGCTTGTGGGGTCCCAGTCGGTTGGGAGTCCATCGGGTGGCTGGAGTGGGGCTGGCCTAGCTGCTCACAGGGTAAGAGGGTTGGCGCTCTCCACAGCCAGGCCAAGAACCTCAAGCTGCCTCTTGGGGGATGCCGGATTTGCTGAGGGAAGGCCGGCTGCCTGCCTGCCTTCCTGCCTGGAATTCCAGGACCTCCAGGGCCAGGGGACCCCCCAAGGAGCGGGGCTTGAGCTTCCCTGTCAAGGCTGGGGTAAGGTGAGGACCAGAGTGGGGCAACCAGGGGCAACCAACATGGTCTGCCCCTCTAACTCCCTTCTCCAACCCTTGGAGGTGCGGCCTCTCCCTCTGCTGTCTGAGCTCATTATGAGCTCCAGACCAGGCTCCCCGAGCTCCTCCCCTTCCTGTCTCATTGCCAGGCCCAGTTCTCAAGAGACTGGGCTGGTCCTTTGCAGGATCTTGCTTCTACTCAGAGAGTCACCCCAGGCTGCTTGCAAGTTCCCTGAGCTCAGCCAGGCTTCCTTGTGCCAGGTGTGCTGCCTTCAACTCCCCTGTGGCTAGACACCAGGCTTCTTAGCCACCCACTTGCGGCCCCCTGTGGCCAGGTAAGCCCCCCGTCCCTGGTCCGAGGCAGTGGGGCGGTCGCAGGGGTGACACCCCCCACGCCGACAGGGCCGAACCCAAACTCCAACGGCTTTGGAAGCGTCGCCGCTCGTCTCGACGACCCCGGAAACTACAGGCTCGATGCCGATTTCGGCCGTTTTCAGTCGTTTTCACGTGGCACCCCCTTCTACCTCACGTTCTTAGATTTTGGCAAAACCTGGCATACTTAAAGATCCTATATAATTGTTGAAGGAATGCATATTTTTAAGTTTTTTAACTCACAGAGAAAAAATATATTTAAGTCTAAAGTTTCAGAATTTTATCAAAAAATGGCATGCTGGTGATTCTTCAGCTAGATGTACCTCGGAAACCGGTTGAGATATAGAGTTGGGAGTGGTCTCGTTTTAAAGCTCTTTCCATGGGCTTTCATATGCTACATAACACCATGGGTTTAATTATTTTAGGATAAGGGGATGTTTGTACAGGCTAACTCAGTTAGGATTCAGCACATTCCAGCTGGCCTGTCTGCTCCTGTCCAAGTTAAGATTGGGCACAAAGAAACAACATTCATAAATACTGTAAAAGAATTATGTTGTAGATAAAAAAATAAAGTTCAACTTGAAAATTGTATTTTCTCTTGAACATGCAGATGTGTGACCACTCATATCTTATGATCCCATCATCGTCCCAAAATCATTTTGGGGATATAGTTAGACACAGATATGAACTAATTTTGAGATTTTTTTTCAAAATTTTAAAAATGTCAGTTTTTGAGAAAATTGATTTTAATGTTTTTAATTGAGTTTTTTAAAACTAAAAAAAATAATTAAACCCATGGTGTTGTATATCATATAAAAGCCCATGGAAAGAGCTTTAAGACGAGACTACTCCCCAACTCTATATCTCAACCGGTGTCCAAGGCACAACTAGTTAAAGGATCACTTGGACGTCATTTTTTGATAAAATTTTGGAAGTTTACTTAGCTATAAAATTTAACATAATAAACATAGGCTTCTAAAAACTGGAATTTTTGCATTATGCCATAGGACAAGTAAGTACCCCAAATTTCATAAAAATCTAAGGAGGTCAGTTGGAAACGATGTGATGATTAGACACGGTTACCCTATACACCTTTGCATAAGGCACAAGGCCAGACAGGTTGCGCCTGCACTGAAGTGCCAACACAATCACCTGTAAGTCAGATGTGTAAGTCGGGACTACCTGTACACATGCATTGCTACACTGAAAAGGAGTGTAGGATGTCGGTATATGAACGTTACTATATCCCTTTCAACACATTCAACACATTCTGACACCTCAGGCAATTCATTTGGCCAATAGCACAAGTTACAGGTTGTGATAACAGCAGCCTAAATACCTCCTTGGAAATTATGGCATTATCAACTCCCTTCCCCCCCTTGATTGCTATTAAGTTGTCAATGAAGCCGGGATTTGACCTGAACTAGAACAACTTTTCAAAACTATTCCAAGAAATACATAAACATGTCTCAAGTGATTAACCTTCCAAGTAATGTCACTAACATGCAGGAAGTTTAAAACCATGATTTGTGATGATATCTGAACTTTGCACCAATCTACAGCTTGGGCATTTATATATAGGAGCCCTGAATAGCAGTACGACCTTTAAGCAACTATCATTATGACAAGGAGAGGATCAGCATGGCCTTCACCATCAGCCATAGAAGGGAACAGCCATCAGATAAGAACAAGTCAGACATACGATTTAAGTTTCAAGAAACAATGAGATGTACATCTTTTCGTACATGTAACAAAACTTGGCGGCATTACATTCCACCCATGTAACCCAGGCACAACTTTGCTTCCATTTGCCCCTTTACCACTCATGACTGAAGCCAATTCATTCTCCACTCTGGCCTTAGCCACTTCATTCTCTTGTAATGGTCATATCAGAAATTGTGAGCAAAACTGCAGGGTTTTTTTTTTAAACTCTGCCTCTCTCACAGAGAGAGAGAGAGAGAGAGAGAGAGAGAGAGAGAGAGAGAGAGAGAATCTTGAACAGAATTTCAGTCCACCAACTTTATCTCAAATGAAAACAAAGGTTCTTCTGAAACTATTATGAAATATTCAGCAGTATCCTGAGCAACGATATTAGACCCCTCTTGGGAAGCCACAGAATTGTCTGGACAAGAAGCTAGAGCAGTTCTGTTTATCAGGTCCCTTCCTCCATCCACGTAGAAACTCTCCTTTTCATGCCAAGTACCTACTTGCCAATAAGTAGGAAAGCTTCCATTTTCAAGACTTACTTCAAAAACATGAGTTGGAAACAATTATACATGTGAGATTTACATTTGCCAACTCATTTTAATAGCAAGCAGAACACATAATTCAGTCAATATGGATTAATATGCGGAGGCCAAATCCCATTTCCAACCCAACAGTATGAATTAGATATCCAATATTAGCCCTAGAATCAAAATCCCATCAAGCTCCAGCACACAAAAATTAGTGTCTACATGACCCAGTGAGGCATTCAAGGACCCAAATGGTAAAAGAAATATAATCACATATGAACTGCTCAAGACTTCATCTAAAATGAGCCAAAGCAGGCATTTTCCAAGAGAAAGTTATTACATTTTAAAGTTTAATCACAACCTTCAAAACAGAATAAAGGTTAAATAACTGATGTTCAAAGCACCAAAAATAACAGAACTGCAGTGTAGTCACATAATGTAACATCTTGCTGGGGGGAAAACACACGTTGATATAGTGTAGAAACACAAGAAGTATGAATCAGAACTTCCCTAATTTAAATTTTG
>JAJKFI010000013.1:1901613-1941623 GCA_029204185.1 Lerista edwardsae | reverse complement strand
TGACACACACTGCACACTCAAAAAAGCACTATACTAGTAATTCCCAAGCACCAGGACTCACTTTTTAAAATGATTATCATGACCCACTTTACTAGACAAAAATGATCTAGAAAGGAATAACATTTATTAACAATTAATTCTTTTTTTAAGTATTAATTAATAAACAGGGTCCTGTGCTCCAAAGGCTGCTAGAGACCTTACGTATGTGTGTAGACCAATAGTTCCCAAACTGTGGGTCAGGACCCACTAGTGGGTTGCGAGCCAATTTAAGGTGCGTTGCAAAGCAACTAGAGCACCCATATCGAAACTATGGAAAGATGCGATGCTGGAAAGGGGGAGAGCTATGTGTTTGTTTTGCTTGTGTCAAGGTTGTAAACAGGATTTCTTCTTTCTGATTCACTTTGCTATTGAAAAATGACTGAGAAATAACCCAACTTATTGCTGCATTCTCGGGAAAGCAGCAGGCGTGTCACAATGACACACATATGGCTATGATAGCACTTCCAGGGGGACCCAGGCAGATTGTCATTCTAAAAAGTTGGTCCCTGCGCTAAAACGTTTGAGAACCACTGGCATATGCAATACAGGCATGCCCCAGTATGTGCTGGGGTTCCATTCCAGACCTCAACGTGGATAACTGAAACCATGGATACTTTTTTAAACCTAGGGGAACATCAGTGGTTTTGCTGAAACAAGGTAAAAAAGAGATTTGTTTAATGTTCCCCTATCTTTTTAATAGGCATCCCAGTATCCATGGATAACTGAAACCATGGATACCAAATCAACGGATACCGGGGCATGCCTGTATTGCAAATTCCTGAGTAAGGGAATTTCCTGACATGGAGGCAGGAATGAAAGGAGGAAGAAGCAGGCTACCTCAGAATGCCAGGTGAGGGCATCTGGTGGGCCGCTGTGAGATACATGAAGCTGTACTAGAATAAAGGCCCTTTGGAGCATCCAGTGGTGCTCTTCTTATGTTCCTATCAGAATGGATGGCCTGTAGCCAGCACTTCCAATGTCTTGCTAAGTAAGCACCAGAGAATGGACAACCTGCAGACAGCACTGAAGCCAGCTATGAGTGGTCCATTATCTGTCCTCTCTGTAGTCCGTGAGGGAGCACTCCCTTAGAAGATGCTTCCTGTAACGTACTGGCCCCTTTAAGGCCTTACTTTGACTTTCTCCTTGTACCAGCTGAAAGGAAGGTGCTATGATTACAAAGAGGCCAGCTGATCTTTGGCCAGCTGATCTGGGTAAGGCCAGGAGTTATAAGAGTTTTTTGAACAACGAAAAAGAGAGCCTCTTTGTTAGCTGGAAGCATGGGTAAGCTTGGGAACTAGGTATTTTTGTGCTCTGCTTCTTTTTTATTGTTATTGAATGTATGCTTCTCGACATAAAGAATTACAATTGTCTTTCTGTACTTGGAAATTTGGTTTTAAAAGTTTGGAATAAACTGTCCTGCTTTATTGAGTCACAGTAGTCCTGTGGGCTTTCTATGAAGGAACTGAACCCTCCTTACCCATCCAGCTGCTTTATTTCTCTTTTGGTTTGGGGATTCTCCCAAAAGCAAAAAAAAACATAAGGTCAGTGGACTCAGGAGTGGGTCAAGACCTTAACACTTCCCCACAGACAACCAGATACATTGGAGATTGGAGTGCCCACAGTTGCAGCGAACAAAACAAAAGCAGCAACCCAAAATCTTCTCTATAAATAAGGAATCTAATGAATCTTCTCTAATTATGACAAATTTTACTGTATTTTTTGTGTAGAGGAGTGAAGGGTTTCATGTGGCCCATAATGATTCCAGTGTTTGCCTCAGTGATCTCCAGGCTCCTAAATGTTGAGAACCACTGTTTAAAAGCAAGATCTGGTAACTGCAGATAAAAAGCAAGAACCTGAGCAATTTCTGCAAAAGACCTAAAAGCCCTTCCCAAATGAAAATACTGTGTGTGTGAAATTATATAATTACACACACACAATATTTAGGACCCATTTACAAAAGGGTGTGTCTCCAATACACAGTTCAGAACTGTTAAGGAAGGGCACACAAAAGAATTTCCTGTTTTTGTAAATTACTGCCTTTGCTCCGCTTTAGACAGTACAAAGTTTTTCACAAATTATGCTAATACTGGCTACAGAACTAAATTTCAAGGACTCGAGTTAACTTAAAGGATAGTCATTACATGGCTAGGTTCAGAAGTACTATTAATTTTTCATTTAAATACCTGGAATATTTAAACTTTTAAAATAGTTTAAAAAACAAAACAGCACATGTAATACTCACTGACATAACTTCGGGGGAAATTTCTTGTAACTCTTTTTTCAATTTGTCAATATTTCATTTTTAGATCTCACTGCAATGTACTGTTTTTAATTTATCCATTCTCCTACAATGCCTATTCAACACACACACAAAATAATGTTAATCCAAATATTTTTAATGTCTATTCTAGTGTGTTTGAAGAGAATCAAAATGACTAACTGCTGTATCTAGATAAACAACTTTAGAAAGATTCTACACATCTGTGATCTCTTAATGGAAATATCAAGGAACAAAAAGACACCTTCCCCCACCGTCAGCATACAGCATTTAAATTTTTAGAGGAGATCAACCTTTTTTGCCTGCAATCTGAAACACTTAGATAATGGTTTCAAATATTGAGGCATTCTGAAGTGGCATTATAACCTTGGTTTAGTGTCCTCACATGTAGGATGATTAATGCAACAGAAACATACTGCATAAGAACCTTAGAGGGATATGAAAAATGCACAGAAAGGGAACAGAATGGGGGAACATACAATCAAGCAGATTTGAATGAGACATTTTTACCAACTCCAGCTACTTGAACCACTTTTTTCAACCAACTCCCAAATACATTGTTCTTTAAAAGAAGGAAGCTATAGGTACCTAAATATTTATACCATGCCTTTCCCCTCTAAAAGAGGCATCCCAAGGCAGGAAACCAGCAGACATAGTAGTAATTAAAGCAACGAAGTATACAGTACAGTTAAAAAAAGCAGAAAAAGCAGAAAAAAATAGTACAGAATATAAAAGGCCTTCCAGTACTGTCCAAAGTTTTGAAAGCCAATTTTAAAAATGGTGCTAGGTTGGATACATTTTTTAAGTCAGAAAAGCAGTTTAGGAAGTTCTGACATGATTCCTTCTAGCAAACCTTCTTGCGAGTGCCCTCATAAGCAGTGAATGCTGTCCTGCAATGAAGTGCCTCGCCCTTGTTTCAGCAACAAAGTGCCTGGTGAGACAAGCAAGTTACACATCTTTGTGAGGAGAAGGAGGGAGAAGGATACTTGAAAAGAGAAGGTAAGTGTTCTTTCTCACCTGTAAATCTAATCTAAGATTAGGTTTAAGGTTAAGTTAGGTTTAAGGAAAGGTTAAAGTTAAGTACGAGTAAGTTTTCACCTTAAAGGTAGTTATAAGTAAATCCATGATAAGCAAGTTTACATTTAAGTAAGAGTAAGAGTAAGCTGTGACCTTAAAAATAGAGTTAAAATAGACCTTAAAAATAGAGCTAAAAGTGTGACCTTAAAAGTAGAGGAGGAAGCAACAAATTGTGAAGGTTAAGTTTAAAACAAGTTTATCATCCTCCTCACAGTTATTTGGACCCAAGCTACTAAGTGGCAACAGACATTGCAACAGTGGAATCTCAAAGTGAATGACAGTGAATGACAGTGAAATGACAATGAATGACAGTGAATGACAATGAAAAAGGTTTCAAACACATTAGGATCACACTGATTTACAAAAAATGTAAACTTACTGCCATCTTATTTGGGAGGAGTCTTTTCTGTATCAGCAATTGCTACTATCAAACTAATCCTATTATCATGTTGCAGAAGTGAAGAAAGCTTCTTAAAGGTAGTTTGTCAGAACAAAGGGGACACAGTTAGGCAAGAACTGTAGAGCATGAACACAATTTTTTAATCAAACCTCTCCTATGCCGCATAAAAAGTATATACAAAGTGTTTTGCATCTCTAAATACTTCTATTTCACAGCTTCCCATCTAATTTAACCAATGATATATAATTACTGAAAGATTAAATACAATCTGAACCCCAATAAACAGGAAGTGTGGTCTGGAGGTTGAGCTGTTGCCTTTGCCTGAAGATGCTAAGCAGGATCAGCCTTGGATTGGCCTTGGATGGGAGACCAGAGACCGGAAGTCACTGACAGAGCTTGTGAAGGAATGGGAGGAGTGTGGAGGAGTCAGCTGACAAAAGAACTGGCCAAGGTGTGATCTGTGGTGGACTGTGAAGGCTCAGAAGGTGCAAGAGTGCAGCCAGGATCATGACCACACATTGAAAGGGAAACATCTGAAGAAACTGAGGGTTCTGTGAATGGTACATAGAACAATAATTGTAAAAACCCCAATTGAAAAAAAAAAGGGGGGGTTATGAACAACCTGCCCATGTAAACCGCCTTGAGTCCAGTGAAATCTGGAGAAAGGCGGTATAAAAATACATTAAATAAATAAATAAATAAATAACCCTGCTTTTCTTGTCAAAGAGACTTGAATGTCATTGCCCTAGAAATAGTGTGGTATTTTTTTTTTACAGTTTACAGGGGTTTTTTTGCAGTTACATAGTATTTCCTGATAGGAAAACAGGAAAGGGCATCTGCTTTTAAGTGCATAAAGAAATATGCTTCGCAAAGACACAAGGATAAATGGAAGTGGAATGAAGATGAAGGCCAAAAAACAAACCCCGAAACATAGGTATAAGAAGATTTTGTTTTAATTTAAACTCTGTGGCCACACTTGAAAGCACGCTGAACTGTTCTTTAAGAATGTTACAGAAATAAAAGGTGAAGGAAGAAATTCAGTTCTACATTAGTAAAAGGTGATTCTGTCATTAAAAAGGAACTAACTACAGTGTGTCCTTAGTATCCACAGGGGTTCTGTTCCAGAACCAATAACAAATACCAAGGTCGCCATTTTAATGCAAAGAATAAATGCACAAAAATAGCATTTCTTACCTTTGCACAGTCAAACCATGCTGTCTCCCAGCCTCTCAGGGCTAAAAACAGCCCAATGACCCACTTCCGGATCGTTCTTGACTCAAGCCAGTGTCACCCCAGAATGCATCAGAGTGATACATCCAATAGGTAGGCAAAATGGTATGGTGGGGAACAAACTTAATGGAAAAACTGACCTAATGGTACCCTCAGAACAGACTTCATTCAAATACATTTTTGCCTTCTTGCTTATAAGCAGTTTGCTATAACCAGAAACTATTAAAAAAAACTTTATGTGAACATTATAGCACTCTCTTGGCATTAGCATTAACACTTGCTGCTTTACATTAGAAGGAGCAATACCACTTCTTGTTGATTCATGAGCTGCATTTTCAAATACTAGGAACATAGTTGTATTTATCTATATCAGTCACCTAGAGGCTTCCATAACCTTGCTGCAAGTCAGTGTGATCTGCATATCAATAGTCATACCTTCCATTATGCTTTTAGCACCAATTCATTAAAGTGCTCTTGGTTTAACAGACAGCCATTCTAACGGTCCTGGTGCATACTGGACCAAGAAGGCTTTTAGAGTGACAATATCTCCAATATTACTGTTTCATGCAGGGCTTCACTTTCAGGTAATGTGTCCCCCAACTGTATTCAAGGTATTATTCACTACTCACTTTATTCTGTTGACTTTCTTATTGTTTCTGATAGTTGTGTTGTTTGCTTTAATGTTTTTATATTTTATTATGATTGTATATTTTGTTCACACCCTTGAGCGCCCACAGTCTTGGGGAATGGTGGGATATAAACGCATTAATTGAACAAATATTGCTGTATACCAAAATACAAGGAAACCAAAAATAGTATATGTAAAAACAGAGATCGAGGCCGCTCAGCACACAGCTCAGTGGATTTAATCCCACGGACTATACTGAGTAGTGAGATCTAAATTCTGTGCTGCTATACTAGCTTAAAAACAGGAAAGCTAGGTTGCAATCCCTTGCCTGAGAGTCTCAGTTTTTAGAACAGGGCCACTGAAAGATTTGTCTCAAAGTTTTTCATATAAAAACTTTTGAACAACCATTATAAAAAAAGCCAAAGCAAGGAATATTTAAAAGCTTTGAACCTATCCCATTCTTCTAGGGACACTAAATTTTACGTGTCCTATTACATAAGATTAATGCTGTGTGCAAGTTTGATGTATGAAGCTCATTAAGATTTTATACTTTGGACCCTTGTGTTAATGAGAGCCAATGTAGTTCAGAACAAAATGTTCAAAGCTCAAAGACATATGCTGAACATGTGTGCACAAACAAAGCTTTCAAAATTTGCTTAAAATTGTGAAAATGAATAAAGCTCCTGTTACCCTTGATAAATATCAGCTGTCATATATTTCAGCTCAATATGTACTACTTTTCATAAACCACAGGGCTACAGCTCTAAGAAAAAGCCACGGTGACCCTTTGGATGTAAAGACACATGGACGTAAAGCCATAAAAGTCAATGAAATTATTCTACTGAATAATACTCATAACACAGAAAAAATGTAATCCACTTGAGCTTTACTTGTAGTGCCCCAAAATACATACTGTTCTTTGAATGGACTTGGCCTGCTTCAAATCTGATAATGTAAAAATAAATGACAGATACTGAATTTGCTCATTATTCAGGCTGCCATTATAGGTTATTTCCCTTCCAGTTCCCAGGTTGTTTCCACAACAAAATAGTGTACTTGCCCTGACCCACAGGGAGTAAACCACAAAAGTAGTAGCCACTAGGATAGCATAAACTAAATGTAGTTTACCACCACAGATCTCTTACTTTCAACCTAAAGTGTTTTCACATTGGAACCTGGCACTTGTTTATGCAAACACATTCCCCATAGTAATAAATCTGTATATCATCACTTGTACCCACAGCAAGCTCTATCCAGGTATAAAGTGTCCAGCTATCTAAAATAACACTCCTGATCTCCAACTGTGGTTAAGAGACCAGGAATAGACAACATGACTGCATGCTCACTCATTCCAGCTTCAGGAATTGTTAATCAGGAATGCAAACCATTGGTTCAGGTTAATACAAGACTTAGTTTTCTGCATTTGAAGAAATGCATTTTGTTTGCATTTGTTTTGTATTGAATTTGTTTTTGCAATATGCTGAGAATCAAGATTGTACACTGAAATTTGAAATGTTCAAAGAAGTTCATGTTTGTTTATTCTCAAAACTAAGCCATGGTTTAATTCAGTGGTTCCCAACTAGGGGAGTCAGGACCCCCAAGGGAGTAGTGAACTGATCTTCAGAGGGGTCACAAATATCTTGGTGCAGCCATCTTAAAAAGCCGGACACCACCATCTTGGAAGCTTCATTTTGCCTTGGGAAGAAGCTCTCATTAACTTTCCACTTCCTCAGTCTTTGTGGCTGTGAAGGAAATTAGCCTTGCTATGGGCTTATCTTGGTGTGTGCTTATGCATATGATGAGGTCTCTCCTGGGTCTCTTTCTGAGCAGGCATATCACACCTTCAATGTGCATGCCTAGGTGAGTATCAGCACACAGGGAATAGGAACTTAAATACTCTAAAGACTATCTAAAATTTGGCTTGACCACCTTGATCAGCAATGGCATAGAGAAGCCAAAATTCGTTCTGTGAAATGTTGATCTCAGTGCTGAATCAATCACTGAACTCAAAACGTCACTTAGAGACAAGCATTCAGAACATTCTAAAAAGAATGTGGAATTCTTTCAATGTTCAAAAACTATGATTTTCTTAAAACAAAGACTTTACTTCCTGCTTAATGACATTACTTTTGCCCCTGGCTATTTGGGGGCGGAGAATCCCA
Organism: Lerista edwardsae; assembly: GCA_029204185.1. Lineage (NCBI taxonomy): Eukaryota > Metazoa > Chordata > Lepidosauria > Squamata > Scincidae > Lerista > Lerista edwardsae. The sequence goes on along the minus strand of JAJKFI010000013.1, from coordinate 1,933,809 downwards.
ACAGCTTGTCAGACCCAAAAAGGGGGTCTAGATGCAAAAAAGGTTGGGAATCACTGGTTTAACAGTGTGTCTGAATAGCTTCACTATCGCCGATCATTCACTACTTATGTAGACCAACAGTATCCAGATTGGAGACGGCTACAGCCCTGAACGTAGGGACGTGGTGGCGCAGCAGGTTAAACCACTGCTGCTGGGCTTTCTGACCGGAAGGTTGGGAGTTCAAGACTGTGCAACGGAGTGAGCTCCCATTGCTTGTCCCAGCTCCTGCCAACCTAGCAGTTCAAAAGCACCTAAATGCAAGTAGATAAATAGGGACCACTTCGGTGGGAAGGTAACAGTGTTCCGTGCGCTACGGCGTAGAGTCATGCTGGCCACATGACCACGGAAGCTTGTCCTCAGACAAAACGCCAGCTCTACAGGGTTTGAAATGGAGATGAGCACCGCCCCCTACAGTCGGTCACGACTAGACCATTCGGTCCTGGGGAAACCTTTACATTTTACAGCCCTGAAAAGCGTCCCCGACGTGACCAGCTCTTACAGCAGACTGGCTCTGCTGTGGACTCTTGCAAAGATTCTAACTACAATCCCCAGGGATCCTTGTGGCCAACTACTTGCAGAGTCAACTGCCCCAGCATGGCTCGCACCAGGAGTTCTGCACAGAAGCAGCTGGTGGGCAAGGACCCCTGGGGACTGTAGTCAGGGTCTTTGCAAGCATCCCCAGCAGAACGGTAAGAACTTGTCATTCGGGGGGGTGAATCAGGTGGACACCGGATCCGGCCCACAGGCTGGAGTTTGGCAACGCCTGATATAGACTACGAGCTCTCCAACAAAGGGAAAATAAGCAATATTGAGGAAGAAGTTGAACAACAGACAGCGTATGAAAAGGAAAGCTATGTTTGAGGGACAGCTTTATCTCATAGGGTTGCAAGATGTATAGAGAGCTGGCTAGACAAATAGACAGAAGACTACCATTACAAATATGGAGGTATGATATGGTGAAAGTCAGAAGACAGAACAGGGTAAAAGAGCCAACATTAGGTGATTATGCTCAGAGAAGTGCTAGCTCCGTCTCATAGCTCAGTCTTTGGAACTGCCTGCAGTCTCTTCCTGGTCGCGCCAAGGCTCCTCCTGTCACTCAATGTCACCCCAGAATGCATTGCAACCAGGAAAAGAATGCATCATGATTCGCAGATAAACTGCAAATATTTAATCTGCTGATACCATGGTATGCCTGTATAAAGAGATGAGAAATGTTGTATTCAAGTGCAAAATAGAAAAAAAACTACTAGTTTCCAATGTATTAAAATGCCCAGCAGGCATAGTTTAAAGCTACACAGGACAAATGTTGCATGGTTAATACTTGCAGCAAATAGCTCCTGAATACTTGTATCCACTTCCCCTTCGAGTTTAATAAAAGTTAGTTTAGTTTTGAGTTTAACAAAAGAGTTCAACTGAATGAGATCATGTCTTTGGATACTAAAAGCTATGAATCTTGGAATTTCACAGTAAGCACTAAATCCTTTTAAGTAGAGTAGAATGACAAAGTTTCTCAAGCTTTTAAAGGGATCCACATAAAGTTTTTATTGTGATTTCAAGTCTGGAGCATTTCTTCTCTAAGAAATGGTAAAGACTGTTCCAGACCTTACAAAAAATATTTAGCTGTAACTTCATTTAAATACGTTTAGATTTTTATGAGCTAAGCTTATAATTGGTGTTCTGCAATTTTGCAGTTAAGGAGATAACTACATATGAAGAATTACAATTTGCTGTATTGTTAGAAGCATCTGTTAATCCTTTCTTTTCTAAATAGTTGCAACACTGGTAAAGTGGCTTAGAAATAAGCCTCAACAGACATGATTACAGTATTTCCATAGTCAGTATTTCCTAGAACCAAACACAGCAACCAAATTGTATAAAAGCATATTAAGGGATGTTATATGTAGGAGCGTCAGTTTCTGATTTCTTCTCACTTCAATCACAGACAGAAGATTGCATCCTAGTCTCAACTTGGTTGAACAGAAGGCCTATCCATTGGCTTACTGGAGATTTTTCTACTAATTTCTTCTGCTTTCTGCAGCGCACTGTTCCACACTGCTTCTGACTATTACTGGACCACCAGGAGTGGAGTTCCAGGTGTTACAAAAGGCTGTTCCAAGGACCAAGTTGTTCCCATGTGGGAACTTCCATCGACATGACATGGGGTTCAGATATAACTGAGTGATTTTCTATTGTCCACAAGCATATCTATTGATACAAGCGTATCACCCGCACCTGTGTTGCAAAAGGTGCCATAAGGCACCATCTCCTCTGGCAGTAAGCCATTAGCCCTGGCAATGGGCGACTGCCTGGGTAATGCCTGCCCTGTGCCACCTAGAGGCAGCAATGCAAGCTGGTGAACGGATAAGTGCTTTGCTCATCAGCACCACATCCTTTTCAGGTGGGGTGGGAGGGCATTCTTGGACTGGGGAGGGGCATAGCAGGGGGAGGGACCAGCAGCAACTCTTGCTGCCGGTTTCCAACCTCTATGTAGGACCGTGCAGCGCAACATGGAGACCCTCACCTCTGCGCCAGCTGAATACCTGGCGTAAAGGCAAGTTAGCTGCTCACCCGCTTGCGTCCTTACCACAGGGAAAGGGGACGAACATACCTTCCTCCTGCAACTGCCTGGCTGCTGCAGGAGGCAAGACTAGCTGCCCAGTAACCACTGCTCATCCGGATGGTATGGCAACTCAGGATAGGGCTGCCTGTCACTTAGTTACTTCACATAAAGATTAATTCAACATGCTGTACATAAGGCTGTACATGAAGTCCATCCAGAAACTTGGGTTGAAAAAAAAATGCTTCTAAATAACTTTATATCCTATAAGCTGCCCTGGATCCATAAGTAGCATAGATCATATATTTCTACAGTAAAAATATTATAAACTATTATTATAACTATTACAACCAATAACACTTATTCATGCCAGAGAGGAAACTTGATGGATTCATAGCATGTTAAGAGTTGGAAGGGATTGTGGAGGTTATCAAGTCTAACCCTCTGTTCAGTGCAAGCAACTACTATAGCATTCCTGATAGGCAACCATCTAGCCCAGTGATGGTGAACCTATGACATGCATATCAAAGCTGACACACAACGTTTGGGGTGACACACCAGCATTCACCAATGCATGACAAAAACCGAGTTTGTTCTACTCATTTTTCATTTTTGTAATTATTTGATTTTTTTATATAATACATGATTATATTTATTTAAACAAAAAATACAGTCTAAAGAACTGTCTCTTTTGTCTGGGTGTGGGGTTGATACACCAGCAGAGTCAAGTTAAGAATTTTCCTAAATTTTGACACACCAACCCCAAAAGGTTCACAATCACTATTGGAGAATATTAATCAAGGGAGTACAGATTCTAAAAGGTGTAGCGATGAACAGAGAGAGGCTATTGCTTCACAGAGACATCCTACCATAATTTTTTTTGTTACAATCATCCATTTTTATAGGTTCAACTTATTTTTCCCCAATTAAACATTTGGACAGGATACAAACCACCACCTTGTAAAAAAAAAAAAAACTGGTATGGGATGTGATTTGCAGTAGCAAAATTCTTGTGCATCAATCCAGGGATATCTTTCACACAAAATTGACAATGCATATACTGTAAAATGATGCTTGATTTAAGGGGTAGGAGAGAAAAATCAAAGTATATAGTAGTTATTACTTGGGAACACGGATCAGAACAAATATAGAAGCCACTGAGTATCATTATAAATGCATTTGCTTTCACTGCTGCAAGGAGAATTGCACACAAGAGGGGGAAGGGAATCTCCTATTAATCATATTAAATTCATTGTTCCTTCGATGCTCCTGGCAAAGCAGGGCTGGGGAGGGGGTGAAGAAGAGTTCTCCATTCTCAGTTCCCAAATCAAACTGTACAAAAGGAACTATGAGCAAATAAATTAGCAGGTTGCACCTAAAACCTTCCATATTTTATCGTAAACATTAGTGATTTTGTTATGAGATTAAGGAACCGTAAAAAAAACCCCTCTCTGACATACTAAAATTACACTGGGTATAATTTTATACAAGTCCATTCTAGAGGAAATATATGAAGTTAACCTAGGCCTCAAGTTGTTTCTTGGTATTTTCTTTCTTTGATTAAAGGGCAAAGGAAAAAACAGTCTGCTCCTAAACCCTGATTTAATTTAAGATACCTCAAATAATCAGTATGCCAATTACATGATGAGAATATTAAGCTAAACACCTCCATTTATGAATAGGGGGCAGTTGGCTGATGCAGTAGAATATCTAATGAAGTAATCCATTGTCAGTGCTTTGAGTGAGAAATGTCAAAGAAATCAGCTGGATACTCAATCCAGCGTGCAGATTCTTGCCTCTTTTAAGAAATCTTCAATTTTTATTACAAAATGATGCCACTGTGTGCATTTAAAATAGGTTACTAGGACAACATTAGGATTTCCCAATTTTAAAATCCAAATAAAGAAACTGTTTTAACCTGTGTTACATTAGTTGTAATTTTATTGAAATACCTTAACCTGTATTCATATCAAGAACAATGGATAAAAGCAACGGATGGATCCTGACATACATCCACAATGATATGACAATGCAGTTAAACCTGTTTAATACAACATGTATGCTGGTGAAGATGTCCTTGACATCTAATTCCACTGAAAACAATGCTACCTATTTCAAACAAATGGGGCTGAGATGCAATGAGCTGATTATAGTCGGAATGGGTATGCTCAGTTCTACCATTTACTTTTGGTGTATTCCACAGAGAAACAAGAGTTCTATATGTACAAATGTTCAGAACGACCAGAACACAGCCCAGTCTGTGATCTTACTCCCCTCCACTCTAAATAAAAGTGTAAGCAAATGAAAGTGAACCTAGTTATTGCTGTGGAATTAAATGGAATGCAGCTACATCATTGTTCTTACAAACAAGAAGCAAATCCAGAGAAATGTTCCACTTATTAACTGCATGTCTGGCTGGCTTCTAGTGAAGACATTAAAAGCCTCTACAGTTTTTTGGAAAAGTTTATCACCACTTATTTCCCAAACTGAAAGAGTCTAATATTTTCGGATGCAAATATCTGCCTGATGAGTCATCTCCAATTGTCTGGTTTCTAACAACCCTCGTCAGCATCCATTTATAATTTTTGCACACGAACAGAAGCCATCAAATGGAGGGAGGAGGTTCCTGCTTATTTACCAGCTTGAATTCCTTAAAAAAAATGCTGTGTTGCTAAGTGGGGGGAAAATATGCCAACTTTGCTGTTACTGAAACATGCAAGCTACTTGCTTGTGCTTGTTAGTTCTCTCCCTCCACCCACCCACCCCGGGAAAAATTTCATGCAGAGCCACACGATCACACAGAATACAGGAAAAGAGGCAAAAAAAAAACCCACCCTCTTTCTCTGCAAGTGGTAGGCAGTCCACAAGAACTAATATGGGGTCAAAAGTTCAGTGGTTTTAATTTCACCTTTTAGCAACCAATCAGGAAACAGCAACTGCAGATAGAACCACCAGCTGCAAAGGGAAAGTTAACTCACTGACTACCACATTTGTTAACAAGACTAACTTTTAATGCTGACTACAGCTAATACTTCTTACTTAAGAGTCTAATGAACAGAAATATATTCAATATATATTTTCCTACTGTTTATTTGCTTAACAATCTCTATCCATCTTAAAAAGATGGCTGCAGCTCCATAAAAGACATGAAGTACACCAATTTCAACACCAAATACATTATGAGAAAGGTATTTCTTACAACTGGCTGGTGCAAGACAAAAATGCTAGATGTTATATTTTCTAAAAATTGGGGTACATCGATTATTAAGGTTACCAGATACAAACTGGGACAGTATGCCTATACCTTTATTTATTTATTTGAAGAATTTATACCCCACCTTTCCCAAAGCAAAAGCAAATGCCCAAGGTGGCTTACAAAGAACAACAAAATACCATGTAACAATACGTACAACACATTAAAACAAAAACAACATTAACAGGACACGGTATAGGTATATTAATGGTATAAGTATAGAAGAGGGAATTTGGGCAGGTGCAGCTTTTGAAACCCTTCCATGATGAACTGCCCCTGCCCAAATTCCCTCTTCGGTGGTTAAAGGTATAGGCACTCTGCCCCAGTTTGTTTTTGGTAACCCTATCCATTACGGAATTTTAATCCCAGAAGTCCTGAGAGTATCCTGAAATGATGTCTACCACCGAGTGAGATGAACCTGAAACTGAATATCTCCTCCTAACCATCTTAAGATAGCTATAAAATGTAGAATTAAGGGGGTTATGTCACCAGGTCCACCGTATCTCATATCACCTTTTTGCTTTAGGTTGCAAACCGTGCGGAAAAAAAACTTGTTTAAAAAAATCTTCTTTAGATCCTTACCTTCCTTGAGAATTACCAGCTGCAGTGCTGGGGCAGAGGAGTGGGATAAAAGCTTAATTTTTTTGAATGTGCAGAAAAAAATGAACATTAGATCATGAAGATGGCTCTTCACAATTGCTTTCATATCTGCAGCACCTCACAGGCAATTAAGTAATGGAGCTCTGCGGGGAAAGACACATCTTAGGACAATGTTTCTCAAACCATGAAAAAAATCACATATACACATCAACCAGCTGGCTCATACATGCCCATATACCCACCAACCCTTGAACTCCTTCTACAGTGTCCCCCCCCACATCCCATTATTCTCTGCCCTGAGATATAATAATAAAGTCACAACACTCAGGGCTGTGCTTCCTACTTCCTTTTCTGTATATCCCAAGGGGCTTCACCTTATACTGCAGGATTTGACCATTTATAGCTCTGTTAACAAGATGAAAAAAGTTGCAAACCTTAAACATCCTAGTGCCCCATACCCTTAGCTAGAAAAAGACCACTGCAGGCATTAGATATGATCTCCATAAGAGTATTTTTTTAGATTGCCAAGGAAAGCAACATGCTTAGGGACATCTCTTAATGAACAACATAGGCCATGATGGGGCAAATTCTTATTTGATCAGTTGAAATTGTGTGCAAGTGATATTAGGCCATGAGCATCACAGACACATATCACAACTACATTTTATAATGTTTGCAGTCCGCAGCAAAGGCAAGTTCCGTAAGTTCCTCCCAAGGTTACCTCCAGTGTATTCCATAGTGTCTGGGCACTAAATCAAATTGTTCCTAACTGAATGTGAATCTTTCACTATTTTTGCAGTTTGATAGAAGGCTTTAGGATGAAACAGAACTGTAAGCTATTTTGGAACAGAATATACTTTTGCAAAAGTGTCGATATACTTCTGTCATGAACAAAAGGGGGGTTGTAACCTGTGACCTCCCTACTCACCCACTCAGTTTGAACCAGCAGCTTATATTAGTGCGGAAATGCTTTGGTAGTTCTAATGTGCTGCCACCAGCCCAGTACCAGGTTGCCAGGGGTTTCCTGAGCTAAACTCCTCTCTAGCCGAGGTTATGACCTCAAGGGTCTCTATACGCAGTCTTGCAGAGCAAGGAGGCTAATGAATCACTGTGAGCCGGAACAAGGCAAATAAGTTTGTTTTTTTTAATTAGAAGCTTGTTAAAGTTGGGGTGCTGGGATGCCAAAGATAACAATATGTGAAAAGTACAAAATAGTTTAACTGCTAGTCATGTATTCGGCCGGTAGGTGGAGCTGAATCACATAGCCCTGGCAAGGCCTATGCATGTATGGCCTAGCCCCAGACTGATCTGAGAGGAAAAGGCTTATAAAACACAAAGCCTGGGAAAATCACAGACTAAAAACAACTCAAAATCTAACGCATGCTCACTAATACTTGGGTCCTGGTTCTATATCCTCACTGATGGGCTTCTCCCAGCAACCATCTACTCTGCCCCCTCACAGAGCTGTCCCTGAGACCATCCAGCAGAAAAGCCCACAGGAAAGAGGGAAAGAGACCAAGGATGTTAGATGACTGGATAAGCCATGACGTCACATTCTTGAAGCCGAGGACTTACAAAAATGGCTGACTCAGATAAGCGCCGCAAACAACGAGGATTGCCACCAGAGGGGCTCTCTCGCTCGCATGGCGCGCGTGTAAAAGTTAATTTCAACGTCTTTAAGCATGCCTGCGTGTTCTGCATACGGGTGTGCGAATCGCTGAACGAAAAATGGGATTTAATTTCCACAGAAAGATTCATGTATTCGCATTACATCGGCTCAATAAAACAACCGGTAATATTTTTGAAATTCTGAACATTAACAGACATTCTTTTTATGGGGCATGGCCGTTTTATTTCTGCTTGTGTAGATTTTAAAAAATAAGTCTGTCAAAACAGTGCAATCTGAGTTTAACTAGACAGCATTTCGTCCGGTATGTTCAATAATATAATTACGCGGAATTAAACCTTGGAATTGCATATTAACTCATAATTAGGTTACCAATGATGTTTCTCCACGATCACAAGTTGTTATTTTGGTAAGTTTTTACTTCAGGAGTAAACGATTCAGCCCTAAACATCACGTGAAAACCCATTTGAAATGCTTGGAATGAGCAATGTTTTGGACGTACCAATGTGGCCACTAAGCCCGCCCCTTGGATTCAATTCTTCCATATTCATTGTTAAGGGAGGGCCGGGCCCTGAAAGAGACTCTGCCAGTCCCATGATCCTTAGCTGGAACACATCTGATTGGCTGGCAGTTGCTCCCTCCCCCACTCCCAGCTGGGACATCCTTTTCAGACCAGGCCCTCAGAAATGAACTTTAACAAAGACAACAATAGGTAAATTAAACATAGCTGTTTCATCACAACTTCCCATAGGGATTAAGAGTGGAATTGGAAGAAGAGGGGACAATCGTGTGCAGCAATTGACAAAAAAAGTTATTATTCTAAAAACAATGCCAGGATGGTATCTTCAGTATATATGATACAGCTGGGATACCCACTTGGTTTTCCCATTACATCCTGACTCAGGGCCTCGACGGCAGGCAAGAAAGTATGTGCTTTACCTGAACAGAATGCCCACGCTTCTACTGCACCAGCATCAACATTTGTATTTATTTTTATTTGTAATGAGTTTGCTGCTGCCACCAGCACTTACCTCTTCAGAACAAATAGGTAAAAAATATGTCAAATAAGCTAGAGGGTATGGTTTCACCAAGAAAAGCCAGGACACCCATTTTTCCTAGATGAGAGCAGGAGCTTTGCACTTCATCACTACACAAATCCAATAAACACATGTACTCTTCAGACATTCTGCACACATAGAGAGAGGGGGGATCATGGCCACTGAGTCTGCTTTCATACTCATTCTGTGTAACATATGAATGATTTAAGGTGGTGTTCTCTTTCATTAGCAGGGGGAGAGCAACTGTCCCTCTTCATCCCAGCATGAAGTCAGTCTCCCCCCCCCCCCGCGGCTGTTGCTGATGTCTCTTCTATATATTTTTTAGATTGTAAGCCCTTTGGGAACATGGAATATTTATTTATTTGTTTTAATATGTAAAGTACTTTGTGAATTAGTTCTGTTAAAAAGCAGTTCATAAATATTCTTAAGTATAATAAATGTGTATACAAACTATAGGCACTGTCTGTTCAAACTGGATATTTAAACAAACCAAAGTCACCAATTGCACAGATAAATTATATGTACATACACTTTGTACAATTAAGGATTTTCTGAAGTCAGTGGTTGCTAGATGGATTTGTTATTTAGAAATAGCTACTTTGGAATCTAAAATCATCCTCTTCCTGATTATAACAGGGATTTAACCTGGGACCTTCGACAAGCGAAGTATATGATCTGCCAATGAGCTACAGACTCTTTCCATGAAGCCATTTCTAACATATATGTTCCCCAGTTACAAGCCAAGTAGATTTAAAAATTCAATGTTCAAAAACCAGTTTCACATATATTATGTCTCACAAATCTGCATGGATCCGTGGCACTGGCAACTGTGGCCGGATTCATCCAGAGTACACTGCAGCCGACACACCAGTCTCTGCGCCTGTGCCTTAGGCTGCTAGTGTCGCCAGTGACAAAGGTGAAGACACCAGACATGGAAAGAGGAAAGAATAGAAGAAAAACATAACCAATGCATCTGACTGTATTGTGACAATGCCTGGCTCATTTTACCCTCAAAACAATCCTGGCCATGATTAAAATATTTGCCTGGCTCACACAAGGGGCTTGCCCTGCTGCTTGGAATGCCTTACTTTCTTTTGTTTTAAAGCAGCTGCTGGTCATCATATAATGTGCTTCTTAAATCTCCTTAGTATTTCAAAAGCAGTTTGCTATGCAGGGAGAAGTTGGTGCTTGAGAGAAACAAGTCTCAATTACCTTTGGGCTCATGAACTCTATCCACATTTCTGTGGTTTGCAATCTTGGTGGAGTTGGGTTGAAAGACAATGGCTTTTTCATAGAACAATCCAGAAAGCTACCAAAGGGGAAAAAGAAGGGAACCTGAACCTCATGGGCCTGCACCCAAGCACAAAATTCAGTTCATTGCCCAGTAGATGAGCATATGAAATCATAGCTTTTGATATGGCCTTCTTCTTCCTTGCACACCAGGGCTCGGGCCAACAATTTAAGACAGTGTTTCTCAGACCATAGTGTTGTTTGTTTGTTGAAGTGTTGATAGCAGAGTTGGGGGCTTGTGGACCCATTCAGCGCTTGCCGAGCGCGATCGGAGCGGAGAAACGAAGAGATCGCTACATTTCAATAACAAAGTCTTTTATTGGTTACAGTAGCGATAGTCAGAAAGCAAGAAGTTCTATTTGCCGGTCAGCGAAAGCCGGCGAAGGCTTGCCGCGTACAAGCGGCTTTTCAACGCATGTTGTTACATTCTCAGTCTCAGTGCGCACACATGGTACAGAGAGAAGAACAAAGGGTGCAGCTAGAGTATATCTGGTAGGTGGATACCTGAAGACCCTTGTGCCCCATGTTAACCAATGGGGTGCCCTTTGAACATCATGATCTCATGAGAAAGTGGATGTTTGCTAGCCAGCGCTTCCCGTGAGAAACATTGCCTGCTTATGTTACACTAACTAAAGGGAGTCCAGCTACTGTGTAGCAGATTGCACTAACAAGCTGGGAAGCTGACTACCTCAAGGACACGCAGGTGCTCTATCTGATCTGAAGACGGAGAGACGGAATGCCAGTTTCAACCAGTTCTGGAGTGTGTGGTGTGAAACTGCAACACATAGGTTGGGATGCGTTGCATCACGTATAGTATTGGTCAGGCGTATCGCAGGAAGTTGGGAGCAGCCATCTTGGAAGTAGTAGGCCTTACTCTTGTTATATTCCTTTAGTGTGTGTTCAGTTTGAATTTAAGTGAGTTTTTAAAATTTTGTTTTTAGTTCAGTGCTTTTACATAGTATTTTGTCCAAATCTTGCTTTCTGTCAAGGACGTGTCATGGTTGTGCAATTGTTTGCATTCCAGGAATGCCATTTTATTATGTCACAATGACGGCACTTTCTACTTGATTATCTCACTTCCAAGTATGACATCACTTCCAGTGGTCTCGATGCAGGTGCCATTCTAAAAAGTGGGTCCTGATCTCAGAAGTTTGAAAACCGCTGACTTCCAACATCCATCCCATTTTATTCCATTTTAGCGGTAATAGTCCTAGGCTTTTCCATTACATTGCCTTGTTCTGAAATGGCCAGCTAGTTGCAATAGAAAAAAACAAAGTTGGCCAAAATACACATTTTGCTTGCTTAGATTACTCCAAAATATGGATTGATGCCTCCAAGTTTTTCTCTGCACCAGGTTTCCCATGCCTTAAATAATTGCCAAAATGATAATATCCCCTGCACCAGAATGAATATATAGCCTTGTTACGTGTGGTCTATTCCAAATATTCCTCCAGTGACACTAGTTGTTGTCCAATCATTACCATATAGCAATACTCTGGCAGAAAGCTAAAAAAAAATTGTAGGATGCCATGGTGCCCTGGATTCATGAAAATTAGATTTAATAAATCATTGAAAGAAAAAACTCTTTTTTCTCTTGCAATATCAAAACTGAACTGACAGGATTCCCAAATATTACACAAAATAAAAACACATACTCTGAAGTCAAATACAATTCATTACAGTTACTAATACAATATTTGGAAATAAAATGAGATCCAAAAACTAGCATCCTGAATAATGAAGATAAAACATCTGCAAAAATGGTACCCAAAAAGCACCCCAAAACACTCAAAGTACTGTTGGAACAAATTTCTAGCAAACAAATAGAAAATATAGCAGGATCAACTTTTCAAAAAATGGCAAATGATAAGCAATAAAATCATAGGTTTTTTTAAAGACTGCTGCTTAACGCGTATAGCTTGATTTTAAGATTTGCTTATAATTTACTCCTTCCTTTTACCCAGATCTGTCACACTAGCTGACACAGATTAATATTTGTTAGATTAGATGAGGGAATTGCAATGATTTTTCAGACTCCCTTAGATGTGTTTCTCTGCCAATCCTATACTGCTTGATTCAGAAGTCAGTCCTGCTATGTTCAACAAGCTTATGCTCAACTGTGCACAGGATTTCAGGCAGCTAATTCCCTACTAGATTAAAGACAGTTGTATGACACATCAAAAGAACAAGACATCTTTAATGCATTTACATACATTCTAGATTGATGCATTAATTTACATAACTAAATGCATGATGACAGCTAAAGAGAATGGAAACACTGGAGGTTTTATTCCATTAGGAATATTTAACCGTTTAATCCTAAACCTGTGTGGCAACAAGTAGATTCTTAAATACACAAGTAGATGTAGTCCTGCAGACAAATGCTCCATGGTAGGAGTCTACCATGTTTATTCTCCCTCAATCAATGTTCTAACACACCACATGCACAAGAACTGGTACTACACCATCTACTCCTGGGGAGCTGCTGAACACCAAAAAGCTTTGCTGGCTGATGAAAACTACCATCTTCAGGAGCCTTCAACACAGTGGCCTGCTCAGATGCACAGGCCTCAGTATGCAAAAAAATAAAATAAAATAAATTCAAAGTTTCCAAGGAAAAGACATAGATTGACTAGTGGCAAATAACATGATGTTCTGAAATTCAATTTAGCACAATTCTTAGATCTTGAAAGCTTCTTTAAAATACAAAGCCTATGTAAACATAATTCACTATGTTTCTTTTCAATCACCATAGTTAACTTCTCTAAATACTGTAGTTCTTACTGAAAAGTCCTTTAAAAATGGAGAAGTTATTTTAAAAAACCTCTTGTTCCTCACTGCCTCATTTTAAAAGAAAATGGATGCTATAACATTTTTATATCAAGTCAGCATGTTACCAAGCAGCTTTTCTGTGTGTTCTGAATTTGATTAATGCAAGCCAAGGTCACTTCCTGAAAGATGTCTAGCATTGCAGCTGCAAGCAAACTAGGCTTCTCTGAGCTCTAACTCTGGGGGATGGGAATGGGCGTTGGCGGTTGCTAATACCAAGATAAGTTCAGCAGTGTTGAATATAAGCCTTTCCTGGTATCTGGGGAGGCAGAAAGAAAAAATCTTCAAATGTATTTTTAAATGCATGTGCATGCAGAAGTGTGCAAAAGACACACAAGTTTAAAAGAAAACATGCTCACAAAAGAAAAACAGAGGACCTTCTCCTGCACACAGAAATGTTAAAAACAGGGCTATTAAGTGAACAATGCATAAACGTTAACTATGTTATTGAAATTACACTGAGCTTTCCTACAGATTTTACAATGCAATTCTTATAAGCCTGCTGTACTTGACATTTTTCATGTTTAAAAAAATCACCTCTATTCTAAACATGAGAAACCTTTTTAAAAGCCTTCAATAGGCTTAGCAAGCATTCTGAGCTAGGCATTAACCCCTTAAAATTCTGCTAATATAGTCTATATCCCAGTCACACAAGACAACTTCTCTATACCATAACAGTTATTAGTAGAACATAATAATACCTTCCAAAATCCCAAGCAGTGCCAAAGTGACCTGCAAACAAACAGTGCCTAAAAGAAAAATTATGTCAGGTTTACCTATTACAATCTATAATAAGTATAATAGTTTTTTCCCTCCGTCACTATATTAATGGAATGTTTATCATCATTATCTGTGGTGTTACCGAGCAGCAGTCAAAGGAGATTGATGAATTCTGTGCCTTTGCATCACGTACACAAAATTCAAAGAGAAAGAAACCACGATTCAGTGAATCTCTCTAAATTACAAAACACACTATAATCTTCTCAAAAGCAAGCACAGCATTCTAAAGGCTATTTGTAAAACACATTCCATTATAAGGTTTAAACAGCTTAATGATTTTTTTCCCCAAAGAGAAGTGTAACACCTTTGACAATTGCCTACATCAATACCATAGGTCCCCAAGAACCTGCTGTAGCACTAAATAGGTGATATTTTATTATTGGAATAGACTTTAACCACAAGACTCTTTAACTAAAAAAAGCAATCATGACTTCAGCTTGAGTTTAAGGAAAGCAGATAGGTAGTATTAATTTCCTCAAAAATCTTAGCAAATGAATACTTAACACGCATACAGACTCCTACATTTACAAAGTAGCATATCAGGGCTTTCTTGCTCACTGCTCCCCATTACAACCCTGAGTCCCCCTGAAATCCCATTCAAGGGATCTTCCAGAACAGCACAAGAACAGGTGCAAAGATGCAGCAGGATAAATTGTTGAGCACCTTGTGTAAAACATCTTTCCATTTAGCACAGACTATCTTTGGATCCAGGCTTTAGCGAATATAGCAGTATTCCATTACTGATTTATGATAACTATTTTAAAAATGCTGTCCTTTATGGGTGACATCCTGACGTTTGGCACAACTACACCTTTATTAGAAGCTCTGAGTGTGAATAGAAGAACTAGATTTACACAAGGTCCTTTACCATAGTTTTACGAATGATTTTGTTCAGAATCTTCCAGGAACACACTATCAGGTCAGGCATTTCCAAGAGCTTAAGGGTCAGTCATGGTTGAACCCAGAACAACTTAAACATCCTCTCTATAAAGTGTCAAATGTGTATTGACCGATATCCTTCACCCACATTCCTGGAAGTAAGCCCCATTGAACACAATGGGACTTCTGAGTTTGTTCTACATGAAGTTGTTTCTTTGTTTGATCGTAAGTAGCTACAATGTTTAGAAGCAATTTTGTTCACTTTTATGAAACTGATGGCAACACAGAAAGGCAGAGGATTTGGTTTTACTTCTTTGTTATTTCAACTCTGTACAAAGAACATCTAAGGTTGGATAACATTTGGTATGCATTGATTTCAATCAATCAAAAAAGTATTTATATACCGCTTTTCAACATGAAGTTTCCAAAGCGGTTTACAGGCAAATAATAATAAACTTAAATGACTGATTTGGTATCCACTGTTTCAGTTATCCACAGATACAGCCTATCAAAAAGATTGGGGAACATTAAACAAATCTTGTTTTTTACCTTGTTGAAGCAAAACCACTGATGTTCCCCTATCTTTAAAAAGGCATCCTCAGTATCCGCGGCTTCAGGTATTCACAAGGGGTCCAGAACAGAACCACAGCAGATATTGGGGCATGCCTGTATAAATGTTCCAATCAAAGTTTTCCCAGCCATTAAAATCCTCACTCAAAACATTTTCCCTTGTTAACCACCCTCGCCCCATCTCATTTTACTGTATCACAACTATTTGTGAACTATGTCCTGATATTGGCAGCAATAAGTTTACTATCACTTGTATGGCAACATGCATTACAATAACTGAAGTGAAAAGCAGAAGGGCATATAGGAAGTGTATCTGGCCTATCTCCATGAACCACATTCTTCCCATGAGGTACTTCAATAGTCCTCTACTGCTTAGACTAAAGAACACTATATTATTTTACACTTTTCCACAGAAGGCATAATTGCAGGAGCAGAAACTCTATAGTAACAAACATTCTTTCAGACGTTCAGCTACTAATATCACCTCATCCTTCACTGGAAACTGCCTTTCCAAATGAAAGCTTCCTCCAGGAACAGAAGGAGTAGTACACTAATGTACAGGCCTCTTGAGTGAACAAAACACTCATTATTTGCAGAGGGCATAGCCAATGGCAGAATTGTTTGTTGAAGTGCCAACCAATGTTTCTAACTCCCAGTGACAACCATCTACTATTCCTTCCAACATTCTGTCACAGCTCCCGCTCAAGCCTTATCCTATGTTTAGGAATCAGTTCTTTTAAAATAACAACAACAACAACAACACCTCATGACGAATCTCTTTCATGCAGTACAGACAAAAGTTTAAAAAAAATATTGACAATTGCCACATGGAACATTTTTCTTTTTTGCCTCATTAAGACCCATGTATAATAATCACTGCTATTAATTAATTAATTAATTAATTAATTAATTAATTAATAATAATCGCTGCTGCTGGACTTTCTGACTGGAAGGTTGGGAGTTCGAGTGCGCGACTGAGTGAGCTCCCGTTGCTTGTCCCAGCTCCTGCCAACCTAGCAGTTCAAAAGCACCTAAAAAGGCAAGTAGATAATTAGGGACCACTTCAGTGGGAAGGTTACGGCATTCCATGCTCTACGGCATAAAGTCATGCTGGTTACATGACCATGGAAGCTTGTCCTCGGACAAACGCCGACTCTACAAGCTTAGAAACGGAGATGAGCACCGCCCCCTACAGTCGGTCACAACTAGACCATTCGGTCATGGGGAAATCTTTACCTTTTTATAATAACACCAGCAAAAATAAGAGCAATGTGGAAAGTGAAGTATGACTCAACTGAAGCTCTCTTTTGGTTACATCATTTTGTGCATCCCAATGTCACAGTTATGTTGAACGCTTACTTGGAAACAAAGCCTTCTCAGCTCCCACACAGCATCTCTACCTAGAAATTGAAAAATTACAAGATATCCGTTAGCCAGGGGAATAAAATTTATACAGAGAACAAAAAATATCTGTTAGCAATCAAACTAATCCTTAAAATTTGAATGAGGAATCTAATGAACTGATTCATAATTATCATGTCTGCAGTCCCATGTGACTGTGCAACCTCTGTTTGTCCAGACACAGAGAGCTAATCCAAGCTTTCAACCTCTGAGGCTTCAGAATCTTCTCATGCAGCAATACCACCTCAACAAGATCCACTTGTTTAAAAACACTGTCATGTGATAAATACATTTAATTCTACATTAAAGCCTACAGTCTTGGAAGGAAACCTAAATAGGAAATCTTTTTAAACAAGCACACAACTCAGTGAGGGATATTTTTCACACTAGGATGCTTTCATGTTAAGTATCTGCTATGTGCAAACCAAGGTAATACAATCAAGTGGGAAGATCATACTGTCTCATGGTAAAACTATGTGACGTTCATCTTTAAACCTTACGTTTAAAGCCTTTGCCAATGGGACTTCCCATGGCATCCAGATCTGCCCCTCATGGCACTGTGTCATGCTTTTTAGGAAAGCTCCCATTGGCACCAAAATCAAGAAAAACTAGTATAGGAGTATAATCTAGAGCACAAGATTGGCTGGCACAAGTCCATTGCCCATTTACAGAAATATGCTGTAAAGTCCATATTTACATATTTAACAAGTCCATATTTACAGAAATATGCTGTAAAGCACCTCTAGAGCTGGCTGGGCTAGCACCGAGGCCCA
The DNA here is from genome assembly GCA_029204185.1 of Lerista edwardsae. Taxonomy (NCBI): domain Eukaryota; kingdom Metazoa; phylum Chordata; class Lepidosauria; order Squamata; family Scincidae; genus Lerista; species Lerista edwardsae. The sequence continues at coordinate 1,916,153 of JAJKFI010000013.1, read as the reverse complement.
TGCCACCCCACAGATACTGGATCCTGGTCCCGACTAGATAAATTTATGCCAGCTAAGGCAGACCAGTGAGGGAGAGAGGAGGGACATAACAGAGGCAGGGATAGGTTGTTTTTTAGGTAGGACTGACCGGACCAATGAGAGGGTGGGACCAGCCCTGAGCAGTGGAGGCTGAATCCAACCCCCCCACTACTGGGCTCTGCATCCTTACATGTGCTGTTCAGATCTGCATCAGAGAAATCACTGGTGAAGATCCAAGTAGCCCCATGGGGAAAAATGAATATTTTTCCCTTATCCCTTATAAGAGGGAACCCTTATCCCTCCAGCTGGCATCTACTCAGCCTGTCTGTTAGGATTGGGCTGTCTGTCAGTCAAGGCTAATGATACAGCAACATGTTTGGCCTTCAGTAGCCAAACATTTGAATTTGAACATCGCTGGAATGTAAAGTGTATATACTGTACTTGACATAAATGACAGCTTAAATTGCAGTGTTATCTCAAGATACAGCCTACACAAGGTGGTTATCAAAAACATTAAACTTCAGGTAGAAGAAAAACAGTTACATTGAACATTGTGTGACACTATATCAAACGTCAACAAATGGATTTGCATACAAGTACATGTTGTTGGGAGTTACAAGTTGTCGGGAATTTCCTACCAAGTGCACTTACACTGTGCATACATTCCAACTCACATATTAAAATGTAAGTATAGGGCTTTTAAAATATGCACGTACAAAGACAACTAATGTGTAAAGGAGCTCTTAGTATCTAGTAGGCACAACATGAGATGGTAATAGTACCAGACAGGACAAACAGTACAGTATTTGACAGAAATTGAGGGAACACAATTTTACAGACTTTGGAAATATCGGATATTGTCATATGCACTAGTCAAAACTACATATTAGTCAAAACTAGTCATATACTATCATCCCTTTGTATCTGCAAGGGATATGTTCCTGCTACTACCCTGCTTACCCAAAACCATGGATGGAAGTGAACCCTACTCAAATTTCCCGTCAGACTAATGACTCACCTCTCTTCGTCTGCAAATGCTTTGCAAAAGATATATTTTTCCTCCTTTGGCTTTGGAAAAGAAAACAGACAGACAGAACCTAGACTCCCAGCTGATAGAGAAATGTCAGAGTTGGTAACAGTGAGAACACTAAGAGGAAGTGAACAGAGGAAGCAGAAGGACAGCAAAAATGCTAGAGTCTGCTTACAGTTAGTGTTCTCTGATGCCTTCCCTAACATACCTCTTCAAAGGGTAAGCTGAGAGGAATGCAAAGCCATCAGAATGGTCCTGATCCAATTAATGCAGGCTCCAAAAAACATGTGAAAAGGAAGCCCCCCTCCTCCAAGCTGACAAATGTATTGAGCCCTACAAAAAGCCAAACTGAGCACCATGATTACATTTCCTCATAAGTAAGCAAATCTGCCTTTGTCCCAGAGGCCAGGCAAAGGGAAATGTAAAGCCACCAGAATGGTCCTGATCCAATGAGCATGGGGCTCAACAAGCAATCCAGAAGGCACTCCCACCTACCCCACCACAGTAAAAAGTAACAATGATTATTATGCCTGATAATAAAGGTAAGGTAAAGGTTTCCCCATTACCAAATGGTGTAGTCGTGACCGACTGTAAGGGGCGGTGCTCATCTCTGTTTCTAAGCCTGCAGAGCTGGCGTTTTTCCAAGGACAAGCTTCCGTGGACCTGAGGCCAGCATGACGATATGCTGTAGTGCATGGAACGCTATTACCTTCCAACCGAAGTGGTACCTATTTATCTACTCACATTTTTTACATGCTTTCGAACTGCTAGGTTGGCAGTTTTCCTATCTAATAGAAGCTTGGGATAAATACATACCCAGCCAACGACGGGTAAGGACAAGCTAGTTTGGAATAAAAACACAACTTTTAGCCCTTTTGTTACTATAACACTGAAATTCACAATAAAATAAAATAAAACTGTTTTAGACTGTCCCTATGCACTGTTGCGAACACTCATCATTCCTATACATCATGCACACAGACACAATAATTCAAACTGAACCAATTTTTTGTGGGGGGGATTAGCAATATAGCTAGAGTAAGAGGTCAAATCTGGCAGTGTATGACAGTTAGGGGATTGTTGATATGCGTGAGCGGTGCAAACAACCTCAAAGTGCCTCTAAATTCGGCTACCAGTAACCACAAGACAGAGCTTTTCAAAAGATAGTTATTCTTAGAAGAAATGTGGAGTTTTTTTTGCAGCAGAAGTGCATTGAAAATGGAAGATGTGGCTATGGAGACCACCAAAACACACAGCAGGATGAACACTTTGGCAAGTGGCAAGATGAAGAAAATGCTCAGAAGCATGAACATTTTCCAAGGGATGGAGAAGTGACAAAAAAACTCAGTGTAGACACCTGACAAGAGACAAAGACAAAGTTCTGATCCCAGAGAGGCAATGTTCTGCTTCTAGAGCAGGGAAGTCATAGAATTTTGCTTACAGAACACAAAAGCATTTCTGAGCAGACAAAGCTGGTTTAGAGTTTCTCTTTGAGTATGCAACATTGGTAGGGTGTGTTAAAAATGCATAGGAATACGGAACACTGCCTTTTTGGTGGTGAAATAAAAACACAAAACCACCGCATTTTGGTGTTTTTTCCTGAAATTAAAATAGATTACTTTTCCAGTTAGAAATACTGTGGCTGCATCTGCTGACACTATTATCACCTACCAAGTACATTCTTAAAGCATTTAAAATTAATAAAAATGAGAACTTGGAAGAATAGAAACACTTAAGACTTTTTAAGGAGGCATTTAGCTGCTGACATGCTGGGCTGGCATTTTTAACCTCCAATTGTGGGATCCATTGGGGCCTGCTCGTTTTTAAATTGTTTTATGCTATTTTAATATTTTATCCTATCTTGTATTGTTTTGTTTTATTTGCAATTTTAATATCATGAGCCATCTTGGGTGCCTCAATACAGGGCGGAAAAGTGGGACAGAAATTCAACGAACACCACTTTCTGCCTTTCAAATAAAAATCTGTGGGGAAAAACAACAACATCATTTTGAAACACCCCTAAGCATAGGTTTCCTGGATTGGTTTTGAGTGGGCCCTTAAAAGGTGATCGACGATTGGACAGGCTTCTTGGCACAGGAATCTGAAAATTTACTGATTAGGCAGCATGGCTTGTACTTGCAACAATTTGGCAGAATGGAGCATTCACATTTGCAAGACCTCAAAGTAACGGTCTCCAAATGTTTTGGTATGAGGACCACATCATATACAAGGACCACATAAATAAGTTGTGAACCCGGTATCTTTTGGGGGGGTCCCTGGAACAGAACCCCAGTGGATACCGAGGTTGCACAGTATTTATCCCCCCTAAGCAGATTGCTGTGGGTTGTCCCCAGCACTTGCAAAGGGCTGGATAAAGTTCTTCTGGAGGGCCAGACTGACCCTCAGGCTGAGGTTTGGAGACCCCTGACTTAGAGGAACTTGTATGACTTATACATACAAATGTCCTACAGGACATTTAACCTACCTCCCCCTTTAATGGTCCTTGATTAGAATGACCCCACCCCTTGCAAAGCAAAGTCCTACTTGGGTCTCAAATGACAGCCAGAAACCAAAGTGGTTAGGTTAGGCTGCACATATGTTGAGAAAAAGACAACAAGACAACATGTATAACAAACACTTAGTCAATTTGACAGTAGCTAAGGTTTCTCCACATGTCAATATTTTAGAATTAAACTCTTCATACACATTGAAAGTGTTTCTTCTATCATTCTGTGCAGCTGTAGAATAGAAAAAAGTGAACAGAAGTTTGTCACTGATCATACCATTATATCTTAAAAGTAGCAATTGAAAATGTTACTTTTGAAAAATGAATCACTTGACTTCAGTTCCTACCAAGAAAAAGACATCCATTAAAGAAATGTCTATTTTTGACTCTCAAGTGACTGAGAACGACTATATGGAAATGGAATTAACAATTCTATAAAGTCCAGGGATCTAGCACTACAAAGAGCTCCTTCCATCAAGGCCATGTTACACTACTTAGATTACTAATAACATTTCTTTTACAACGGCACTAATACAGCTTTTAGAAAAAGCTATCTAGATTGTGTTGGTACAGGAGCCAAAAAATACATATCTGCTGATTTTAAAATGAAGTACAGGCATCCCCCCCACATCTGCAGTTCCAGTATCCCTGGTTCGCCACAGCCCCCCTGCACCCCCCCCACACCCATTACCTTCCATTTTAATCATTAACAAGAAGTCATGCTTTTACAGACCTACGAGTGGAAAGCAACAAGCAGGCAGGCATCCTGCATGCTATGGGGACACAGTTGGAATATTAACAGGAAGCAGGAACTATTCACGTAGTCTCCTCCCCATAGCATGCAGTCTACCTGCCTGCCATGTTCCTCTTGTACAGTCTGATTAAACAAGAAGCATGACTGCTTGTTAACTAAGAAAAAGGAAGGTATTGGGCATGGGGTGGAGGCGCAGAGCATTGCACCTTTAGGGCTCCCCTGTTTCTGCTGTTTCCATATATGCAGGAGGGGACTGAAAACGTATATTGTTTCCACATAAGATATGGGAGGGTGCCTGTATAGCTTCTACATGCTCAGAAGTTGCAACATTCCAGATTCAGCCCATCTGTAGTTTATGGCACAGTCCTATTGATACACCATGCCGATATCAGCACAATAACTGCCATATCCTAAAACTGTCTAGGTCTAGGCAATGCCACGCCTGCCCAGCCCTTCCAGTAATACTGGTGCAGCCCATCCCAGAACTGTCAATAGTGTTCATTGAAATCTCAGCACAGCCCATCATACAAGGAGCAGTGTCCTAACATCAATGCAACATCCTAGGAGCCAATGACCACATTCACTCAGCCACAATGCTAGTGGCGACAGTAGCACTGTCCAGTTAAACCAAGCAGGAGGTAGGCACAGGGCCAATGACTGACCAATGTTGGGGGTGCCCCTAGGAATGAGCAACACAGCAATAGACACCAATGCCAAGCATGGAGAACACCATATAGGAGCTACTGTAGCATCAGCAGTAAATGGGCAAATGCAAAGAGCCTCTCAGAATTCCCACTCAGAGTTTGTTTCCTTATCCCACTCATAAAAACACGTACATCCAAGGAATGCCTTTTTTGAGTACAGCAAAGCAGGTGTATAAGGATACCTTATTTGGAAGAAAGTCATGTAAAACAAAAAAGTTACTCCGTGCCAAGAGTTTGAGTCTACAGTGGAGGGGCTTATCAGCTGGAAGCAATCCTTTTGCTAGAGGGACTGGGAGGAGTGAAGAGGAACTTTGACAGCACTCAGGTAAAGCTGTGTGACAGGTTCCAGTCCAGCCAATGGACTTGCCCTAACCAGCAACGCACTCTCTTTTCACATGACTAGGCAGAAATCACTATGGCAGAGACAAAGAAGAGATGGGGGCAGGTCTAGAACACACACCATCTACTCCAGTCGCAGTGAAAGTTTGGCAAAGAGCACCACATCCCAGCATTCAATACTTTGCACCACTGCAAACAGGCTCTCATGTCTGAGAAGCTATATAACAAACGACAGCCTGCTCATCAAGCCACACTCACACAGAATTAGGCCCTTTGCTTCATATCTGGCACCTGCCAAAATGGCTGTCTAAATGCTGCTCTCTCTGTCCCTCTGCCACTGCCCATCATGGCAGGAAAAAGCAGGGAGCTCACAATCACTGAGAAGCAGCACCCCCGCCCAAGTCAAAAGGAGTACTAGAATGAGGATGCTACAGACCCCGAGAGAAGCCCCTTCCCATGCAGAATGATATCATGAGGACAGCTGGCGGGAAAAATCATGGATGGAATGAACAATCCTTATATATTAACAAAGATACAACATGCATGATCCAGTCAACATTTTTATTGAATTATACCAGTAGTACAGTCACATAATTCATACTTACTTTCCTTCTTTTCAAGTTTGAAGATCTAAAACACACTCACAGCCGAGTCCTAAACTACCCAGCTCCCGTAGGAGCAGCAGTACCAAAATGGCTACCGCTGCATCTTATGGAAGCTGTGGCAGTCGGAGAAATTTGTCTCCTTCCCCTAGGTTACGGTATTGGCCCTGCATTGGACCTCCTCAAATCTGTGCCAGCTATTTTTGCAGACGTGAAGGCCTCCATCTCGGGTCACGTGGCCCAATATGAAAGATAGGATATGGCACTGGAGGTCCCCACTGGACTCATCTCCCCCCACCTGGGTAGCTCAACTCCTCCCTACCCAACCAGTTCTGCCCTTCCCATGCCCCACCGCTGGTGGCAGTTAAACTTACCTCCAGGAGCTTCCATGTTAGATCTTCCTGGTGCCTACTGGTGTTAGGCCAAGTGCCTGCTGGTGCAGGCCCAGCGCCAGCAGTATGCACATACTGGCAACGCTAGAAGTGCCTTACCAAACTTTCTCAACACCTGTGCCAGTGGTATGAGCATACTGCTGGTGCTAAGCCTGTTAGGATTGGGCCCTTACAAGGTTAAACTAACAATTCCAGAAGCGTGTATGATCACTTTTACCGATGTCTTTTAAAATGAAGTAATATGTAAACACTGAGCATTTATTCCTATTCCACAGAAAATTGATGCAACAGGATAAGACTGAATAAATAGTAAATAACTGTTACTGTACTGTTAAACATTGGTATTTTACTTAAAATCCAAGCACTCTGGGCTATGGCTGGTGAGTGACCTTGAGGCAGCTCTCAGAAGGTAGTTACCATAGCAACACTATCACAAAAGTGGCTCATCCTTTGCAACACACACCAACCTGGTGCATCATGTCACTAGATATAATACCACTGCTATTCTGAGGCTCTACAGATGCTTTAATATACATCGCAAACATCAAGAGTTGCAGATTTAGTTTTTAGGAGTCCATTATTCCAAAAAATTTTACCTTTTTAAAAACACATAACAGAAAGCCACTATTCTCTAAAAGACTATTTGGATAACTTAGTCCATGCTTTTAAGAGTAGAAATGGAACATTTAATCGATTAATCAAGCAGCAGATCTTAAAAAGCTTATTTTAAATAGAGTACTTAGAACATGCACTAAGTGCAGGCATAAGACATTCATTCTTTTCTATTATCGAGAAAAAATATTTTTAAGATGGTACCTGCTTTGATGCATGCATCTTAAAGCAAAAGAATTAATGCTTTTATCTTGAGAACTATTGTTTTACACATATGTAAATATATGCAGATTCAAATAACTAATTACAGTAGTATCAATCAGGTCATCATTAGTTTTAATCTGGTAAACAGCCTGATATAAAAGATAGGCACTAGTTAACTAGGGTTGCCATCAGTATTAAAACTCATGATAAACTGCTTTATATTAATATTTCTAAACTGTGTACTCCCATTACACGTGCATTCCATGAATTATGATCTACCCTTCCTTTTCACAAGACAGAGCAGTTATACGTTGATTCAGATTCCTAAAAAGTAGTCCAGAAACATCTTTAGCATGACCAATTGTGAAAAATTGGACTGATGCAGAGTCTTGAGGAAAACCAAACAAAAATCCAAAGGCCAACTTCAAAACTATTGAAGTAAGTACTTCAATAAGTATTCAATACTTCAATAGTACTTCAAAACTATTGAAGTAAGTAAAATACTTACTATTTTAAGTAAGGATCTAACATTTATAGAATCAGAATTTATTTGCTGCTAATTGTATTTATGTTTGCAGCCTTTACTGATTAATTTAAGCAATTAAAAATATTCTGACAGACAAGGCATCCCCTAATTAGACAGCTAGACGAAAAAACAAATATGTTTTAATACAAGCAGTTGTAAAAACTGCAAGTGGCCAGAATTATATTAAGAGGCAATCCTTCTGTGTGAGAGAAAGAGTATACTGCCAAGATTCATGAACCAAATTATAAACTTAGTATGCATTTTTCCCCCACAGTTATTGTCTCTCAAATGTGAGGTTATGAAGATCTAATCAATGAATCAACTAGGATTTCTCCAACTGGGTGACCACCCAGTTAAGATTGTACCTTCTCAGTGCTATACTAGAGAATCACAGTAGCATAATAACTACGGTAGTTAACACTGGGTTAGATGTATTTAAATTCACAGTTGCAAAGTTCACTTCTTTAAATGAAAGTGTTTAATTAAAAACATTTGAGGAACTGCAATGTTCATAGTGTAATTTCTGTGTCAATTTTAAGAACATAAGAAGAGCCCTGCTGGATCAGGCCAAAGGCCCATCTAGTCCAACTTCCTGTATCTCACAGTGGCCCACCAGGTGCCTCAGGGAGCACACGAGACAACAAGATGCTTGCATCCTGGTGTTCTGAAGTAGCCTACTATTGTTAATGTAAGGAGGTTGCACTATCTCTCATGGCCTATAGCCCACGATGGACTTTTCCTCCAGAAATCTGTCCAATCCCCTTTTAAAATGCATCAAGGCCAGATGCCGTCACCACCTCCTGTGGCAAGGAGTTCCATAGCTTAATTACCCGCTGGGTAAAAAAGTATTTCCTTTTATCTGTTCTCATTCTCCCAACACTCAATTTTAGTGGATGTCCCCGGTTCTGGTGTTGTGAGAGAGGGAAAAGAACATCCCTCTGTCGACTGTATCCCTCCCATGCATAATTTTGTATGTCTCAATCATGTCCCCCCCCGCCTCAGGTGTCTTTTTTCCAGACCGAAGAGCTCCAAACGCTGCAGTCGTTCTTCATAAGGGAGGTGCCCCAGCCCCGTAATCATTCTTGTCACTCTCTTCTGCACCTTTTCCAGCTCCACTATGTCCTTTTTGAGATGTGGTGTCCAGCACTGTACGCAATACTCTAGATGTGGCCTTACCATCGATTTGTACAATGGCATAATAATATTGGCTGTTTTATTCTCAAAGAAAGAAATATTGAACTGCTAAGATGCTGAAGAATCATAAAGTCTTTTTATTATATGAAATAGCAATATTGAAGACTCCTATATATTAGTGCTTATTATTAGTGGAACAATTATGTTAGAAGAGATTGCTACAAATAAGACAACAGAGAAGACAAATGTTAATGCAAACTACTAGTATTTTCCACATTTTGCATGAAACCTTATATTTCTTTTCAACAATGCAAGCCTCTCTGAATTTCTCGAAGAATGTTTCTTGTCTCACTTTAGAATTAGCCCTCTAGTATACAAGCAGAAAGTGAAACTATAAAGTCATACCAGAACAGCTTTATAAAGAGTTGACAGAAACACAAGCACAAAAAGCTTAAGTAAAGGTTGAACTCAACATTTAGTGGTAGGTCTGGAAATTTCAGTTGCTGAACAGCTGCTTCCCCACCCTTAGTAAGGGTTGTGGACATGTTTGTCATGGCATGGGGAAAGGCAATGGGAAGAGTGAGATGGAGAGAAATAACAGTAGTTTACTGTGAAGAGTAAGACACCCTTAGTGATGCTGTTAATTTGAGTCACATAGTCTAATTCAATTTTACTACCTCAGAATGTCAGGTGCAAGGGAGTGGCAACAGGATGCAGATGTCTTATGAGCTCCCTGAGGCATCTGGTGGGCCACTATGTGATACAAGAAGCTGGCTGTTCCTAGGCAAAGGGTGTGTGTTTTCTAATAAAAATGGTACTAAAGCAGCAGCCAATCAGAGCTGTGAACACTAGTGAACTAATATCATAAAAGTAAGCTTTGGAGAGTCTTTCAGATTCCCAAGAGCTGCTTTTTTACCCATTATGTTCAATGTAGAAAATCTGGCTGAGTGCTACCTATCCTTATGTTCACCTTTGGGAACAATAATGCAATGGATATACTTAACTGTACCTTCAGTAACCAAAGTTGGGGTTTTAAGGTTTGAAATGTCTTAGGGAACATGGAAGCCAACTTATAGTGGTCATGTGAACAACTGACATATCAATTTAGTTCTATTTTATTGAGCAAGGTAAATACCTGACAGCAGTACCTCCCAAAACACAGGGGATAGCCAGGTTCTGTGTGAAACAGCATTACAAGAGACACCATTAAGGGTAAGACAAGAAACTGGCATGATTGGACCTGCACTGGCCAAAATACAATTTCCACTGGTTGCAGGACTCGTCAATCGCACTCAGGGCAAAGAGTATTTTGGGAGATACTTTGATTTGGACAGATGCTCCCAATAACAGTCTCCCAAACGAGAAACGGATGTGTTATATAATTCCATTGGAGATCAACAATATTAGCACACTTGTGAGTGTTTGAATACACCATGTTCCTGACAAACCATCTATAACAGCAATTACATCATCACTCTGGATTATGGACTCACATTTTGATCACTCAAGGACTCTTAGGGCATAATCCTATTGACCCTAGCACCAACAGTAAGCCCTCACCACTGGCGCCCATATGATAAAAGTTCTGTAAGGCATTTTAGCACCAGCAGTAAGAGTTTATCACTGTATCACATAGTGCACAAGTAGGCACTATGCCCTATACACTGCCCAGTGGGTGGTAAATCACACCACTACCAGTAGTGTCGTCATACGAGGTGACGAGGGAGGGTAGAGGTAGAGCAAGGTGGAACCTGCAGCAGCTTCCACCACCTGATCCTATCCTCCATTTCAGGCCACGTGGTCCAACACAGAGGCCCTCAAATCTGGACCAGCAAGATAGCCAGCACAGACTTGAGGAGGCCCATTGGCGGCCCAGTGCACTTACACAGGGAAAGGGGACAAACATCCTCTTCTCCCAAGGTGCCTCCGGTGCTTGCCCAGTTCCTGTAGGATGCAGTGGTAGCAGCTTGAGAGTGAGCTGCCCAGCTGCAATCTTACACGCACACTGAACTCAATGAGGCATACTTATGATAGGCATGCATAAGATTGTGCTGTTAGGAACTTATTTTACTCAATAAATACTTCTATTTCTATATATGCAGATTTTTGTATCTGCAGGGGTTCCAGGAATGGAACTCTTGCAGACAGAAGTCCCACTGTATATCTGTTTTCAGCTACTGGTTTTTGTTTATATGGCATGTTGTATTTTAGCAGTTTTTAATGACAATTTCTAATTGTGAATTTTTCATTTATGTTTCATCTGTAAGCCACTTCGAATTATAATGAGAAAGGGAATATAAACATCATCAAATATGGAGCTTTTTGGGTGTTCAAAGTGATTCTTAAATAAGTCCTGTATGCAGTGTTCCTTCTAAGCTGCAGAGCTCAAACTGGAGTCCCACACAGCGCTCTAGAGCTTGGCGATAACATCATTGTCAAATGCTCCAGAACTGAACCTGTGCAGTTTTATTAATACTCTGTGCAGACCCTGCAAAAATTATGGGAAATGTTTCCTGTAAGGTAGAATAGTATTATCCCTAAACAGCATATGGGTGACTGAGATACAGTAGTTTGCTTCAGATATTGTTATCTGCTACAAAACACCTACATTTATGTCTGTGGGATATACATTTTAACTATTTCCAAGAATAGTTTCCCCTAATTAACTTTTCCTCAAATCCAGCTTTTAAAGTGTTAATATCACAGTAATTTTTTTTCCAGTATCACATAAATGCAATTGTCTGAGTTTTACCTGCTTCCTTGTCTATGTTGTTAATGGGAAACAAAGAAAGTTTGGAACAACAACATTAGCTTTCCAAGGATTCTGACTCTTCAGGCCTTCATGAATGCTGCAACAAAATCAAAACTATTTAGCCTCTAAAAAGAGTCTATTCCAATAAACACTGTAAGAGCAAGTACAGGCATTCTACCAATCTTCTAGTAGGTTAAGCAAACCAACTAAATTTTACATGCAACTTCATAAAATCACTGGAACTCGGAACAAAACCTGTTGAGCTTCAGTACTCAACTAACAGAATGGTATTTAACTTATACTTTGCTCTTGCTTTCTGTCCAGTAAAGAAAGATCTATCTACTGGACAGAAAGCAAGGGCAAAGGAAATTTCCCAACCACTAGAAGTCAGCCCCATGTTCCCTTGTCTTAGCTCCTCTGCAGAAAACAGCATTTTTCTGGTGCTTTACACATGCAAGAGCATAAGAGCTAGTGGCATTGCAGAAGCAGCCCCAACTGCACACATCAATTCTCCTGTCAAAAGATGTAGAATTGTAAAACTGGTGTTTTGCAGTACAAATGCAAGCCATGATTTGCTGGTTCTGACAAGCCACAAGCTATGCTTTGTCTCAATCCAGGGCAGAAGGGGCATGAATGAACGAGGCATGAATCTTCAGATCAAGTCAGGATTTTTTACATCATGCCTTTCCCAATCCTTGTTCACAGGTCAAGCACAAACCACTTTTTGCGAGTTCTGTCAAAATAGCAAACTATGGCTAAACCAATCCATACTAGTAGCCCAATCCTACCATCTGTGCACAACAGCAGAACTATGTACAACAGTTAAACTCATATACTACTGTTGGAAATGACATAGTGCTGCTGTAAATGGTGCACAACTGCAGAGCATGAGGAAGCCAACATCAGAAACAGCCAGCAACATGTACCCACAGGCCACGCCAAACCAGGTAGTGTGGTGGAAGGGGCAAGTCATGGGCAAGGAGTGGGAAATATAGGTCAGGGGGAGGGCAAGGGGTGGATCCTGGCACCAGTGCTTTTCACTTGGCTCCTATCACTGATTTTCCTGCTCTCGGCCTCTGTAGAAGGTGTAGGTACAAGATGACCCATAAGGAACCAGAAAACCTACCAAGGGTGCAAAGAAGATGTTTACTTACCTTTAATTGGCCTTCTGGTCCCCACCCCACCCCCACCATAGCATCCAGCCCATACTCCACTAGTGTGAGAAAACCACTTTTAATGTTTCCCTTTTCATTTTATAACATAATAACCCAAACCCTAAAAACAATAGCAGCCTTAGCTTCTGTAGTAACCAACCCTCCTTAATACTGGTCTCCACCAAAACAACACCCCCCCCAGTTAACCATTTAAGGCTCTTCAGCAGTAATTCCTAAGTAGAAATACTGTCCCTATGGGACTGTGAGATTTCATGGAGGGCGTGGTTCTAAGAGGCAGCAAGATTGGTGGTGGTGGTGGTGGTGGTATTATGGCACGATGCTAGTAAATGGCATGCCAAGTTTCTGCCTCTACATATAGCTGAAATGTGGAAACTATCAGAATTTTTAGTAAATATGCCACTGGAGTTCTATAGTCAGATCAGAGTATACCATAGTGAGAAACTGTCATCACCAGGTGTATTTTTGTTCCTTTGTAACTGAATAAAAATGACAGAAGCAGAAAAATCAAAGAAGAAATTTAGTTTGGAATATACAGTTTGGAATATGACGTATGGATTTATATGAACACCAACAACCAACAAACCGGCAGCTGCAAATATGCCTAAAATGTGAAAAGGTCTTTACTAATGAGACAAGGAAGCCTTCTAGACTGACTGAACATATGAAGAAGGCACTTCCTGACAAGGCAGACAAGAACTTAACTTTTTTCCCCAATCATATCAGGATAAATTCAAAAGTAGCCTAATCTTTTGCAATACTTCACAACAAAGCACTGATTGTTTGCATGCATCATACAACATTTCATTGTGGATTACTAAGTCTGAAAAGCCACATACAACTAGTAAAGAACTAGCTGAGGTTCTGAGTACTGTTTTTCATAAGTCATCACACAGTGACTTATGTGTGGAAGATACATTAAGCATCATACTTAGGGCAACAGAATGTGCATTACATCTGGATGAGTCATCTTTGCCAGCAATGAATCTCTGTGTCTTGCTTATAAAAGACAAAAGTTTTACTCCTTTGGCTTAAGAGTTGCTGTTTGCAAGCCAACTAAGAACAAATACAAGAGGAGTCAGAATTTAGCAGTGTTAAGCAGTTCTTCAAAAACAAATAAACTGCTTATTAGCACACTTGCACGTGCAACTGATGGAGCACCATCAATGACTGGTTGCTGCCATTGGTGTGCTGGTTACTTGAATAAGTGCCAAGTGGTCTTTACCATTCATTATGCCAGTGTTTATCAAACTGTGGGTTGGGACCACTTAGTGGGTTGCTACCTGATGTCAGGTGGTTCTCAGAAAGCTGCTCTCTTGGAAGCTACAGACCTTACTCTTGCTATATTCTTTGTGTGAGTGTTCACAGTTTGAATTTTCAAGTGACAGTTTTTTAAATTTTGTTTTTAGTTCAGTGCTTTTACATAATATTTTGTCCAAACCTTGATTTCTGACAGGAATATTTCATGGTTGTACAATTGCTGCAGTCCAAGAATGTCAGTTTGAATTCCAGGGGTGTCATTTTGTTATGTCACAATGACGGCACTTCCTGCTTGATGATGTCACTTATGGCTATGACATCACTTACATGTAATGCCATTCATTACTTCTGGTGGATCCCAATACGAATGCCATTCTACAAAGTGAGTCCTGGTCTAAAAAAACTGGAGAACCACTGCACTATGTCATTCATTGCCTACATCTGGTTGGAAAAAATCTCAGTGATCACTTGCATAAATCATTACAAACTGTCATTTCAGCAGTGAATAAAATTAAACCCTATGCTATCAATGACA
>JAJKFI010000013.1:1867556-1901603 GCA_029204185.1 Lerista edwardsae | reverse complement strand
AATGACATACATCAGGTGCTCTGATAATGAATAACTGACAAAAATTGACCTAATACTAAGCAGGAAGTAGAAATTAACTGCTTCCTGTTTAGTGTTAGGCCTATTTTCATCAGTTATTCAGGGTGCCCGCAGCCTGTTCTCATCACACAGTAAGCTTATAGCAATCACTTGAAAGCAAGAACACTTACTGGTTAGACTTTAAACAACATTAATGAGCATGCAGGTTTCCCTGGACCCACAGATAACCAAAACAGCTGATCCCAGATCCATGGATATGGGAGCCCACCTGTATCCCTATATTTCTTTTTTTCAAAATTAGACACATCTTATTCTATGTATAATTGTTTGTTCTGCTTGCATACAAGATTTGTATAATATCTCAATGTATTTTTTCTTACGAAAAGAAAAATTTAAGAGTTATATCCTAACAGTATTAACATTAACACATTTTATTTGTCATACAGACTTGTGTCTAAGTTGATTTTTATTTCTTTTCTATATACGTAACATACACATGCAGAAATATATAATAGACCTTTAAGAAATGTGCTTTGTGCTGTAAAATCTCAACAAGTTGTATTGTATCTCCAAAACTGAATACAGTAGTTTAAAATTCCACTCAGAGTGAAAACTGCTAATTAAAATAGTAGCAACATGAATATGCCTGTATATTCCTAATGGAAAAAGTGACAACATTCACAGGCTGATACCCAGAAAGTATGCAATTTAAATATTTTAACATTTTTGTCTTTCTGCAAACTGGTCATTGGGCAGTTTACCTGGTAGATCCTGGAAGTTTCCACTGCTTTTATAAAGAATACATTTCCTCCATAATGCATTTTTGGAAGTAAATTTACAAGACTATATATGTCTACTCAGAAGTAAGTCCCATTGTGTTCAATCACTCTTATTCCCAGGACGCTGAGCATAGGATTGCAACCTTAAGCACACAATTCGCAGAAATATTATGTTTTTCTTCTGCAGTTACACTAGAATAATAAGAAGCACAACATTAAACCAAAGCAGATCTACAAAATACTCTATCAGACCTGCAAATGTACAGATGGGGTCAGAAAGAAGAGTAGTGTAAATCAATATGTACAATATGCATACAGAGGAGCCTTTCCAGTGTGGTATCTTTGGGGAATAAACCATTTAGCATTTTGGCAGTGGATTCTGCTTAAAGAACACAGTAAAATGTCTTGTACACATACGTCTGTGGACCAAGATCTTGACTGCAAATAGTTTATTTTGGAAGCCAGAAAGTTAAACATACCCCTGCAGTAATTCCATTGGTATGGGATATTTCACTTAGTTGATTGTTACATTAATAGAGCAGGGTCATTTCATTTTCTCAGCCTGATTTAGTTTCAATAAAGTATCTGATTAATTTCACCAAATGTAAATACCACTTATTTCTACATTTCACTCCAAGATCTAAACCAGTTTAACGCCAAATGTTTAATCTTACAGTGGTTGTCCACTGGGTTCCTAGCTACTTACATTGCTTCAGTCCCTGAACTTGCTGAAGAGAAAGTTGGTGCTTTGCTGCATCTGGACTTGAGAGTTCACATGGCACTCCCTGCCTCGGACTTAAAACCCTCAGTCTGCTGAGGTCACTGTTGCCCAGCCCTCATGCCACCCCTTGGGCTTCAACAGGTTAGCAACCCAATTAGCAAGGTGACATATCTCAGGGCAGAATAACTTCTGAGGACAGGGTGACAGACTTGGAATGCATACCTACATATAGCTAATGGCATTTCAAACAACAGGACAAAAGCTGCTTGCAGAGGGATGACCCTATAGCTTTTAGCTGCTGCACTTGTACAGGAGCTTCTGGGGAGTTAAAAGCATCAAGAAGTGGGGAACCTTATTATTTATAACGATTTTATTGATTGGGACATGATTTAAAGTTCTGAAATTCGGTTGACAGTGGTGTTGGTCTTGCACTCAGCATGAGAAGCCCTCACACAACCACGGGGAGGGAATGGAAGAGAGAAGCATCATATCAATCGAGAATGGTCAGTTTGGAACTGTCTGAGAGCAGTGAATTAGAAATGAACAGTCAGTACAGTTGAAGTCAGCTCTAAGACTACCTCAGGGGATAAACGGTAGAGTTTAAGAATGTCTACACAAAAGAAACATGAATACAGATTAAAACAGTAACTGTAAATGTTTTAGAATTGGTGTAACAAAAATTGTTACATTTAAACTAAACAGTAGAATAAATACAGTAGTTACATTTTAAGTAACTGTTATAATCCCAAGGTTCATGTTGCCAAGGCTTTTCTGGGTACTACTTCAGGATGTTTTCATCACTTTTCTTAATAACCTGTTTTTGTCTCTGAATGTTTTTACATTTATAATCAATCAACAGGTACTTATATACCCCTTTTCAACATGAAGTTCCCAAAGCGGTTTACAGGCAAATAATAAGGAAGTTAAACCGCTCCCTGTCCCAAAAGGGCTCACAATCCAAAAAAATGCAGCACACCACCAGCAACAGCCACTAGAAAAGAAGAAGGGGTGAAGAAGGACAATCACTCTCCCCCTGCTAAATACAAGAGGAATGCCACTTGGAAAAAGTGCCTTTTGCCCAGTTAGCAGGGGCAAGCTTCACCCTCCCCATTTCATTTCTGACTCTAGCAATTTTTGCTACATTGCTTTTCCAGGTCATTTCCATACCAGCCATGGGCCAGGACAGAAATGCAAAACGCACCAAAGCAAAATAATGGATATTCCCTGTTAACTGGGTAAAGAGGCACTTTTCCAAGTGGTGCTCCTCCTAAATTTAGCAGGGAGAGAGCAACCCTCCCCTCCCACACCAGGGTCCCCTCCAGTGGCCATTTGCTGGTGTCCCTTCTGGATTGTAAGCTCTTTTGGGACAGAGAGCCACAGAGTGAGTTTATTTTCTCTGTAAAATGCATTGTGAGCTCTTTTTGATGAAAAACTGTGTAATAATAATTTTGAACAATTACAAATATAATAGATAATTTTGTGTACCCCTCACACTTAATAATCACCTACCAAAAGGTGACAGAAGTGTGTTTTTCCTCTCATATTGATTGCCTGATTTAACATGCTCAGAGATCCATTTAAAAGAAAACTGAGTAAAAGTATCCCCCTGTATCCATAGGTCCCATATCCGCAGTTCTCAAATCTCCCCACCCGTATTGGATCGTGATTCACCTCCTTTTGTTTGCAAATGCTTTGAAAAAGGCAGCTTTTTCTTCCTTCACTTTGGAACAGGAAGCAAACAAGAACCCAGACTCATAGCTAATACAGCATGGTGTCAAACTTGTTTCATACAGATGACCAAATAGCATTCACGATGCCTCCTGAGGGCCAGATGTGATGTCATTAAGCAGAAAGTGATGTCATTAATCAGGCTGACCAGAAATAAATGAGAAAAAATGCTTAGCAATTCATTAGCTGCAAACGACAGAAGAGAAAATATGGAAATCATGAATATGTTTTCAGGATACAAAAAGCCCAATTATCACGTTTACTGCCCTTTCAGCAGTGATATCTCAACACAACTCAGCAGCTGATTAAGGTGCTGGGAGAGCATGAAGGCCACAAAAAAGAGCTTTTTGCAGTCTGTATTCTGCCCGCAGGCCTTTTGACGTGCCTGTACTAGAGCTTGCTACAGAAGGCAATGCTTGCTACAGAAGGCAATAGTGCAAATGTTAAGAGAAGTCCAGACTGGGGAGGGAAGGATGGATGTTCAGTAGGTTTCATGATTTACATTGTATTCAATAAACCCCAACCTCATTCTGGTGTCTTCCTTGGAGATGGTGCAATAGACTACTTCAGAATGCCAGATGCAGGGGAGTAGCAGCGAGATACAACTACCTGGTTGCCTTGCATGCTGCCTGAGACATCTGGTGAGATACACTGTGAGATACAGAAAGCTGAACTAGATGGGCCCTTGGCCTGATCCAGCAAGACTTTTCTTATGCTCCTTTGTCCTCTGCTGTCCACTTCCTATTCTATCATCTCCTGTAGCGTTCCTCTAGCAGCTATGAGCCTAGCTATGAGCCTAGGTTCTCACTTTTACTTCCTGTTCCAAAGCAAAATGAAGAGATCTGCCTTTTGCAAAGCATTTGCCAATGAAAAGAGGTGAGCCATGAGCTCGAACAGGGGAAATTTGAGTAGGGTTCAACACTATCTGTGCTTTCTGATATCCACAGTAGTAGCAGGAACCTATCCCCCACTAACTTCCTGTTAGCATTCTGTAATAGAAGCACATACAGGAAAGTGAAATGACCTACCTGAATATAACAGACAGTAGCAGAATCAAACGGTGCTGACTGTTCTACCAGACCTTCTGATCTTACTCTATCTTGCAAACCCTCCAAAATCACACTTAGTTCTGCAGATGAAAATATATGCAATTCCAAACTTCCATGTAGCATCCATGGGCTGGAATACCAATTCAGCACTGACAGCATAGTCATTAGTAATATTTTAAAATATAATTATAAATACTAAATGACTTATTGATGTACATTAAGTGTTTGAGGCAAAAAAGCACTTCAAGGTGGCTCAATACATAAAAGCAATCATATTAAAAATACAACCAAACAAAAAAGCCAATTAGAAGGAAAAACATCACACACTCCAATATAGTGAATAGTTAAAACACTCAAAAACCCCAAACAGCACATAACACTCCATGGGTGGAGAGAATGCTCTTGTGGCTGAAATGCTAACCTGTGGTATGAGGTAATCTTCATAACGCCCCCCCCACCACCAATTAAAACATCATATTTTTCCATTTTCTCTACTAATTGGCATAAATAAAGTGTGAATCCAGTTCAGCCATCTGTCTGGTTGGAAGCCCTTAACTGCACGTTAACATCTTGCTCTCCAGTTCAGCCTTCTGGATACCCTGGAATGACTGTAAGGTTTGGGGAACAGTCCTTGAACTCCATTTTTAGGGAAGAGACTAGCAAATATCTATACACATATACTATACGTAAGGTTTCTAGCAATGCTTGCCTCCTCCATGACTCGGAGGGGGCAATGCCACTCTGGCCAATGCGAAGCAGCTCCCTGATTCACACTGGGTACTGGTGGGGGGGAAGCCAGTATGGTGGTGAGGGGCATGTCTTGTGTCACCACCACCCCAAGACCAGTGCAGCCCAGCACCCGAGGCTTTGGCCCCCTTTGCCCTCCCCAGGTCCACCACTGGATCCTAAGTTCAATCCCTTATATTTCCTATTTAGAAAGATATCAAGGAACAGAGATAACCAAGACCTCTGCTTGCTATTTGTCAGGTTAGACCACACTCTGCTAGATAGAGCAATGAATTGACTTTGTATTAGGCAGTTTTTATGAAACCCAAGTATCCTCTTTAATCCAGTCTCTATTCAAAATAAAAGTTTGGTTTCATATGAACATTCAGCGCTTATAGTCCTGAGAAGGACATGCCTGCATTAGAGATTTTGAGCTACAGGTAGATAATCCCTTATCTGGACATCCAAAATCCAGACTGTTCCAAAATCCAGACATTTTTCCCCCAACTTTTTAAACTTTCTGTACTGTCAGTACTAGAAGGACTTGTGCTCATTCCCACATATAAGCTTTGTTCTGTGGTGTCTGCCATTGTTGAAAAATGTCAAAGAGGCCAGCAGACATCCAAATGGGTAACAGTGAAAAGAGTAAGAGGATACATTTCTTATTACATTTATGCAATTATTCCAAAATCCAGAGAAATCAAAAATTCAGACACCTTCCAGTCCCAAGCTGTCCAGATAAGGGATAGTCAACATACCATGATTTCTTCTACAAAGGAAGCTGAGAATAGGAGCAGGTTATTGATAAAATAAGTTTATGACATTCTCAGCATGATTTGGGATGAAGAATTCATGACAGTCCAATATATTTATATTTGAAGTGTACATATGCACTGTAATTTAAATACTAATTTAGGCCTTAGGGTCATCATGGTACCTCCGGAATGGGTATGGTATCTTTAAGCAGAAAGGCAAATCCAGTTCAGAATAAATACTGAATCATTCACTCAAAACTACCAACTGTAACAGTCTCCTGAAGAGAACATGTGTTAATATGATGGATTAGGTATACTTTGTTCATTTAACCAAGTATATCTCAACTTGGATCATTTCAAACACAGGGGAAGAAAAAAAAAATCTTACAACTCACCTTTTTCACCTTCTGTTTCATATTTCTGAAAATATTTACCTTAACAAAAAAAAGATTTACCTCATAGAATTACATATATTACACTGTAGTTTAATCCAGCTACAGGGAGGTGGGAGGTGCTGTTGATTGGGAATTTGACCAATTTAAAAATAGATTTATAATCTTTCCTGGATGGGGTTGCATTCACTGTGACCCACGCCTTGCCTGCCAGCCAGCTGGGCCTGTGTGGGATGACTTGATGGCCAGTCAAACATTGCAATACCCAGGAGTGGCAGCATTGTTGATCACTGACCAGCTGGGGGCTGGGAGAGCAAGTGAACATGCAGGGGAAGCTGCAGTTGCCAACTGAGCAGCAGGTGCATGGGCAGGTAAGGATAATGGGGAGAAGGAGCAGAAGAAACGGGAGGAGCAGGAACAAATGAATGACAGACAGGGAAAGGAGGAGAATGAGAGAGATGGAAAGAGATAAGCAAAAAGGGTGCCGACATCTGATGGCTGCAGGAGGTGGTCAAATGAGGGAGAAACAAGAATGGGTGAGACAAGAAATACAGATGGGATGGGGCACAGGGGCTAAGCATCAGAGAGAAAAGGAGCCTCATATCTGTCTTCTACAGCCAGGGGAAGTGAAGAGGCATAAGTGAACATAAGCCCCATTGCAGAAAAGGACCAGGGACAAACTCACAGGTGGATAGTCAGAGGAAGGGCATTTAGCAGGCACCACAAAGGAACTGCAGAGGCTAATCTAGCCCCATCCAAAGGGAGATGTTAGGCTCCCCATCATTCCTTGCCTAGATGAGGTTGGTGGGCTGCCTACTCCAACTGATGCTGTTATACTAAGGGTAACAAAACCCATGGTACATACCTGGGTACAGCCCAGGGGGATGAAAATAAAGTGAAGGACTTTATTATGATCCTTATGCTAGCATGTCCCTTGGCAACCACTTTGAGAAAGAGTTGCAGGGGGGGGGGTGCAGGGAGAGAACTGTGTAATCACACTCGACCTGAAAGATCATGTCCACAGTTTAGGGGTGCTCCTTGATCCAGCCTTTTTTACTGAAGACCAAGTGGCAGCTGAGTTGAAGATTGCTTTCACCATCTTTGGCTGATATTGGTGCTTTTATTATGGTTCCTGCAGATATCAGACTTGGCTGCAGTTATCCATGATCTGGCCACTTCTAGACTAGTATAGATTACTGTAATATACCTATGTGGAACTGTCCTTGAAAACAGTTCAGAAGCTTCAGCCGGGACAAAACACAGCTGCCTAAGTCTTTACCAAGAAAGCTTGAGGAGATCATATTAAACCTATATTTTTCATTAACAGCACAATCCTATTCATGTCTACTACAATGCATCTGACTCCCAGACTACAGCCTAAAACAACAAATTCCTAGCCAGAACTGGGACAATTGGCCACTATGAAGAGGTTCAGAAATTGTCATAAACTTTAAATTGTACATATATACCTTAATATACCAAGCTCTACATCTACAAAGCATTTGGTTATCTGATCCAGTCTTGGAAAATGGGTAAAGGGAGGAGAGACAGTTCTTTTTAAGACATGCTAGAAGCAAACCAACCTGCCCAATTCAATCTTCACTCAAAAAGTAGCTGTTTGACTAACAAAGAGAGAGATCCCTAAAGCAGTGAATCATGATCCAGAACATTTGGATTTGGCCAAGACACTCAATTCATCCATCCTGGGGAAAGATATAGCCACATAGCCTAGTCCTACATGTATATATAGTTGGAAGCAAGTCCTAATAAGTTCCATGGGGCTTACTTTCATGCCTAAGATTACAGGTATGATCACATATAATAGAGAGACATGTAGTTGTCACATCTGAAAAACTATTAAAAATTCCTTTTCAATGTTTATCTTTGAGTAAATTCTTTAATTCTGTATTTGACCAGGGTTAGAACCTATATCCAATCCTGATAGTATATTCAGAACAATTTTTATTCATGCCATATTGTCAGAATGGTATTCCTGCATATTCTTTGATATAGAATAAGAATGCATAGATCACTATTTCTTCCCCTAGAAGCAAATTTCTAAAAACCCATTTAGGACACACCCTTTTTAGCTGGGTTATTAAATTCTAATTGAGCATCTCCTAATGCATAATGCTAATTCTAAATGCTCACACATAACGGTCAGTTTTCAACAATTGTTTTAAGACAAAAAATATAAATATAAATTTCATTTGTCCAAATACTGAATTAAAATTACCCCTTCAACTACTAAATATTGGAGTAAAATATTTGATATGTTAAATATAATATTTCCTCTTTTTGTTCTGAGAAAAAGCATAACAGCATTTCTCAGGCAGCTTTGTGAACACAATGCAAAAATAAGATCTTCGATTACTGCTCATATTGCTCATTTACATGCAAGACCTGAAGCAACCTCCAATGTCAGACTAGTGTCCAATATCATTTTAGACATTAGTAACAGAGTTCATCTTACACATAATGTCTTTCCTTCCTCAAATGTGTCAGTGTTTTTTCGTTTCCTCTCAAAATATCTACCTAAAACCAATGTTTCTATTTGCATCTTTATACTTGATTTATATTATGAAGCTCTGCACATTGTAAGAATACTATTCCTATTTATTCTATTGTGATCAGGGTTCCCCCCCCTCCCCGTCTCCTCTGCATTTTAGCTCTGCTATCTGGTATGCATCTGATCAGCAGCACACAGAACACAAACACACAATGTCAACTTCCAAGTTAAAGGCACACAATATAGCTTTGCTTACTTTTGTCTACAAGATTTAAATAGCAATTAAATATTTAAAACTTACAGACCAAACCTAGCCAGCTGCAGCTATTTAACAGCACGTTCTTACACTGGGAGCTTAACATCTCTGCTGAAAGCCACAGCTCCCCCTAAAATTACCACGTTGTCCAGGTTACCTCTACCTTATTATAGTTATTATATGTAAATATAAGGTTTTTTAAAAATATTGGACAGAAAAGGTTATTTTAAGTAGTAAATTAAGGAGTGCCAAAAAATTTTTTTCAAATGGTTTTCATTGGTAACTGACCACATCTAGGTATTCAGAGCCCTTACTCCTAACAAACACTGAGAGTAACATGCATCTTCCTATATTGCACGGCATTTAAAGTGCTCAAACAAATTACACAGTCTGCAGCATGGACAAAATATACCCCCACACTAGACATGCCTAAAAATTCATATGAAGAAAACCTATATTGATTCAAGGCTGTCAAACAAGCCAAGATAACAGAATAGTAACATCTGTTAATTTTACATATTCTTCATATTTTAATTAAGACATTGTCAGATCTAAAAACAGCAACTATACATTTTAAAATAACATGACAAATAATAAATACACTACAACAAAAACAGAATAGAAACCAAACATTTCCGTGAGAAACTTGGCAAAGCAAAGAGACAGTCACAGAAAACAACCAACCAACCAACCTACAGCCACCAGCACCTTGCACAGCAACAAGGCAAACAACTTTGATCACTTTTTGTTTTTAAATACGTCCACGATTGGGTAGCATCGGTTTCGGGGACTTATCCCGCACGCCAGGGCTGTGTCCTCCCACCCATCATCCCCTTTAGCTTTACAGTTGTTGTTACCCCTGTTAACAAGCAGGAAAACGGAAGCTGCTGCTCGCCTCCAAGCCCCGAGCCCTCGCTATGGCTGCGAGACACAACAGAAGTGGCCAACAGAAGCATCAGGAATTCCCTTGGGTCCCCCATCTAGCATCTCCCATTTCAGACCTGCAAGGAGAGCGGAAGACTCTCCGCTTGAAACTTACCAAGGTGGGGAGCAAGGAAAAGAGAGACGGGGATGATGGAAACACGCTGGTTCTGTCCTTGGAGGCGCCTCCTGTGCCTCTCCTCTCTCCCCCCCCCACCATTTACCTGAAGTTAACCCCTCACTCCCACCTCCATTTCCACCCAGACCAGACTCAACAGGGTTGTGGGGTGGAGAAGGAAGAAGCGGCGTGACTCTGGGCAGCACCTCCCTGCAAAAGACCTGCCTGCAGGCATTCAGGAGAGAGACAGCCACCCAAAATGGGCGCAAGGTCCCATGGAAACTCCCTCATCATCCCTGTCCCCCACCACCATAAAAAAGCCCCCGAATTCCTGTAGTCCAGCCAGCAATCCCCTTCCTCCACCCCGTCGGCACCACAAACTCTTCAGAACAAGAGAAAGAGAGCAGACCCCTCTCACCTTCCTCGAACCCCCCCCCCGGGCTTTCTCCTCTTCGCAGGGTCTCCACGAAGCCCCCTCTCAACGCCCCCCCCCCCGCGCCCAACAACGCCCCCCTGTGGAAGAGGCGGCATGTCTATCGCCACAGGCAGGGCTGCCCCTGGAGCTCCCACTCCGGTGGTCTCCAGGTCCCAACAAACAGGAATCACACACACACACACACACACACACAACATACATACATACACTCGCCCCACGTGTGAATGGACTCACCGGGGAAAGAAGCAGACCGTGTCTCGCCTTGTTTCGTGTCTCTCCCCTCTCCCTGCCTCACACTCGCCTCCTGGCCGCCATTTTGCTCGCTGACTGGATTTAAAATAGGAACCAGCCTCCTCAAAAGCAGCCGCTTGCTGGAGCTGGAGGCAGCCCGGCGAGCGCATGGTCTGCTGGGAGTTGTAGTTCGCACTCTCCCCTACCGGGGACTATCACAGTATTGTTACTCGAATTCTTTTATTTACATGGCCACTGACAGCCATTCTAACCTCTTAACCTTCTCCTCCCGCAAAGGATGGTGGAACACGTAGTCTCGTCTCAACGGTCTTTTTCACTCCATTTCTTTCTTTCTTTTTTTTTAATTCCCCCCAAGTATTTCTTTTCTGCAGAAGCAGTAATACTAAGGCTAAAGTGTGTGTGTTAACTAGAGCTAGTACATTGTGATCATGGATATGTGCCAAAACATCCAGGCAGGATATTTGGCCCTTGCGTGGTCTGTGCCAAATAGAGCCTGACCCTCCCTAGCTGCTTAACAATGAAAGTAAGAAGAGTCTGGCTGGATCAGGCCAAAGGTAAGGTCCATCTAGTCCAGCTTCCAGTATCTCACAGTGGCCCATAGATGCCTCAGGGAGCACACAAGTCAACCAGATACTTGTATCTCGCTGCCACTCCCCTGCATCTGGCATTCTGAGATAGCCTACTTCTAAAATAAGTAGCCTGCAATTGACTTTTCCTCCGGAAACTGTCCAGTCCCCTTTTAAAGGCACCTAGGCCAGATACCATCACCACCTCCTGTGGCAGGGAGTTCCACAGATTAATTACCTGCTGGGTAAAAAGGTATTTCCATTCATCCATTCTAACTCTCCCAACCCTGGTGTTGTGAGAGTTTCTGGTGTTGTGAGAGAGGGAAAAGAACATTCCTCTGTCCACTCTACCCATACCATGCATAATTTTGAATGTTTCAATCATGTCCCCCCTCAGAAGCTTTTTTCTAGACTGAAGAGCTCCAAACACTAGAGACCAGACCAAATGAGGGGGAAGAAATTTGGAAGAAAGGACTGCTGCTGTGGCTTGGGAGACAGCAAGAAATAAAGGAAACAGCCACCCCTGGCCCAGCGCTCAGGATCTCTCAAGAAAGAAAATTTTAACTTTCCAAAGGAGCAGAGAGGTAAAAACAGGGAAAGAAAGTGGAACTAACCATGCAGTAGAACTCATTTTGTTCAAAGTGAGAGCTTTCAGCAGATTCGAAAAAGAAAGGTTATCTAAAATGAGGTGGGCCAAATTTTGGCCCTGGGACCAAGGAACCACTCCACCAATCACGTGAATGATATCTTGGACTTGAACAACAATATAGTAGTAGGGTGTTTAAAAAAATGTATTAGTGGTAGGATAGAGAGGTAAGAGATTTTGTATTAGTCAGATGAGTAAAGAAAATCTGAAATGTGACGGTTTTTCACGCTCAGGGATGTAAAACAAATAAGTAGTAAGAAAAATTTTCAAATAAAAAAATCTATATTCCCATAGCATGGTTTTTGATGTTAGGACTGATGGTAAGTGGCCTCAGGAGCACAACAAAGAAGGCCACCAATTTGATCTAACAGAGCAATCATCCCCCCCCCAACAAGCCTACTGAAATGGAGCTTTCTCCAAAATTCTAATGAAGGAACCACACCTTGCACATTTCACCTTGTGACAAAGCCACCTCCTTAGAACATTCTGACCCAGGAAAACAAGTTCTTAACAAAACAAAAGAATTATCTTCAAGGCTAGTTGACCTCTGCAACTCCATGGCTAAACTCAGTCAAGGACTGTCATGTTAATGAGCCAGTAGGACCTCTTGAACTAGTCAGGTGCACAGACAAAGACTGCACCTATCAAGAGCCATCACTTAAGAAAGATAAGTTCCTTGATTGACAGCACACTGCTAAACATGGAGAGTGTGGAGAGTGGTTCAGAAGTTCAATGGGAATTAATCCATGGCACGTTGGCAGCCATAGAAGGCACCTCCGGAGGAGGGCACCTGGGAGAAGCGCCCAGGTAAGGGTTCTTCTGACCCATCAATGGGTCTCCTCAAGCCTTCACTGGCTATTGTGGCACAAGGCCCAACATGGCAGATATGATCTGGCGGTAAAGGCCAGTCCCACCCCCCCGCTGCCCCTCCCCAAACCCCAAAGGAGCTCACCACCAGTGGTGGTAAGACTTACCGCTGGCTGGCTCTGTGTGCCAGCTCAGCCCCAACAGTAAGCCCTTACTGCAGGTGCTAGATGTGCCTTACAGTGAAGTCTGTGAGGTCTTATTACCAATCGGGCCCTGAGTCACCCACCAAGAATCCCATAGGATTATGTGGAGGAAAGAGGAACAAAAATCTGGATCACAAGACCTTACAATACTTCCTTCTTTGTGTACTTCACACCTTCTTGTTGTGTGTTTTTGGTGCTGTGTGAAGTCCCCCCAATCCTGCCACCATCTCAGGACCACTGTCCCAGCCAGCACCCAGGATCAGTAACAACCCTGATCCCACTTTCCTTTCTAGCCTCTCTCCCCTCCCTGCTCCTGGGATGCAATCACATGCCTTGCTGAGTGCCTCTTCTTATCTCCACAGGAAAGCAGCTCCTGCTCTCTTACCCTGCTTCCCTCCCTTGAGCAAACACAGGTGATTGCCTAATCCTCCGGGGTGAGCTTCAAGACTAGACCCCCTGTCTAGACTTTACATTCTGTTCCTGATCAGGAGACAACCTTGTCCCACAGTTCCTGCACCATGGTGCACTCAAAGCCAGCACAGAGCAATTGGCAAATGGGGCCTCTGATGTAGTCTCATCAGTGATCCACCATTCCCCATAATGTTTTATTGCCCCTGGTTCAGGTGTAGTCAAATTGACAACATGCTTAGTGCTTGTTATTTTCTTTCTTTCTGTGCAAGTGCTGTATGCATGTGGATGGATTAAGTCTACATGTTTTAAGTGAGACCTGAGATCAGCCTCCCTATTAAATACATCCCCTTAACTGATCCACCAAGGTCTACAAAATGGGTCATCTGTAGATTCCTTTTGGAGGCTTGCAACATTATCCAGCATTTATCCAGTGGGAGAAACCAAACCAGCACAAAGGACTCACCCCTTGCCTGTAGCCCATAATGGCTAAAGGGAGCCATTTCCCAGCCACAGTTTTTTAATGGGTCAAGATCAAATTCGTTTTTATTTGCTTTTCAGCAACTGCTTAGCCAAAAATGAATGAATTAATTACTTTGATTTTGATTCCACTTTCCTATTATCATTAAATATCCCCACAATAAAATATTGTTTTGTTGCACCATTCACCCTTCCCTCCTCTTCCTTTCCATGCTGAATCATGTAGCTGTGTCATTGGCCTGCATGTGAACTTGTTTTCCCCCATGTGCGCATGTTACTTGTGTTTGAAAAAGCACCCCTGAGAACACATGAACCAGGCGTGAGTCAATTAAACTAGTTGGCAGAATTAGAACGGAGAAACTAGTTGGCAGATTTAGAACGGAGAAAAAGAGGTATGTCCTCCTCACACAGCACATAATTAGGCTGCAGAACTCATTGCCACAAGATGTGATGATGATAATGAGCTTGGATGGCTTAAAAAGTGAATTAGATGAAGTAATGGAGGACAAGTCTATCAATGGCTACTAGTCATTTTTTCCACACTTTCCTTATTCATGAATAGCAAATTTAAACCAACAGCAAACCAAAGAAAATGAAACAAGAAGGAATGCATGAAATTCATACAGATCACAAATAAATAAATAATAGACAAATAGGGGCTGTCTAGAACAGTAAAAATGAAATTGTCTTGATTGACAGCAATCGAAATAACACCTAAATAACACCAGAATTGGGATTATGAAACAATAAAATGCAATATCCTGCCCCATTTATGAAATAACAATTAAATTTACTTATGAACTAGCTGCGGAGCATCTGTGAACCATTCTATGTGCTTCAGACAATGAGTGGAGATCCTCTGATGGCCTTCACCTTGGGTTTCTGTTTCAGTGGGGTTCTCAGGAATGGATGCCCGCCGACACCAAGGATCAACTTGTATTTTTATGTTTATACTAGCTTTTTTTACCCAGTGTTGCCCGGGCAACAAATTATCCCAAGTGCAAACGTGCGAACGGCCTCGGGAGCGTTGCCATTCATCTTGGCGACCTCGGACAGTACGGATTTGACACCCATTCCGGCCATTTTTGACCATTGTCACATGGGGCCCGGTGTGCACCGCCATCCCTGGGAGTGCTAGGAGGGTGTGACCCCTGTAGTGTTTTTCCCAGACCGTAAAGCATACTGGTGTCAATTGCTCCAGGCATTCCAACGGGTCACGGTAGACATATTCAGCCATTTTCACGTGGTGCCCACTGTGTACCGCCACCCCCGGGGGCGGTAGGGATCCCTCACCCCCACAGTGTTTGTCCCCAGGCTGCCAGGCATCAGCATGCTGAGTTTGGGGCCAATCGGTCCAGGCGTTCCAGCGGGGCATGGCGGACGTTTTGCTTCGCACCCCTTCTACCCCCCCCACGTTGGGGGGGGGGGCTCGAACCTGGACTCCAACGGCATCGGGAGCATAAGCGCTCTTCTTGGCTGCCCCAGAAACTATGGATCCGACACCAATTTCGGACGTTTTCAACCATTTTCATGTGGGGCCCCCTGCATAGTCCCACCCCCTGACCCATGCAGTGTTTGTCACCAGGCCGCAAGGCATCCGCATGCCAAGTTTGGTGTCACTTGGTCCAGGCGTTCCAGCGGGGCATGTCAGACATTTTGTTTCATACCCCTTCTGGCCCCCCACGCTAAGGGGGGGCCAAACCCAGACTCCAATGGAGTCAGGAGTATCGCCACTCGTCTCGACGACCCCGGAAACTATGGATTCCATGCCAATTTTGGCCACTTTTGACCATTTTCACGTGGGGCCCCCCTGTGCACTCCCACCCCTGGGGCGCTAGGGCCCCCTGACCCCTGTAATGTTTGTGGCCAGGCCGCAAGGCGTGCGCATGCTGAGTTTGGTGGTAATTGGTCCAGGCGTTCCAGCAGGGCATGGCGGACGTTTTGTTTTGCACCCCTTCTTGCCCCCCCACACCGAGGAGGGGCCGAACCTGGACTCCACCAGCGTTGGGAGCGTCGCCGTTTGTCTTGGCGACCCTGGAAACAACGGATTGGACACCGATGTCAGCCGTTTGCGATCATGTTTACATTTCAAATCCCCCCCCGCACCCTCCTGGGGGTCCTAGTGGTGTGTGACCCCCCACAGTGTTTGTTGCCAGGCCGCAAGGTGTATGCGTGCCAAGTTTCGTGTCGATCAGTCCAGGTGTTGCGGAACCTATGCGGAACATACGTACATACACACAAACGTACAAACAGACGTTTTCTTTTATATATAGAAAGGTAACCGTAATGACAATTCGATAATTGTTTATACCATCGTCATAGCCTTGCTAAGTAATGGCTATGAATCATCATCTTGTTTCAAGCCTGAACAGAACTGCTTGATAAATTGCCATGCAGCAGTTTCATACTTGAGTTGCCCTTTGAAGTACCTTTGTTGTGAAATCGAGATCTGCAGATTAACAGGATGTTTGGGGACCTTGACATGTTCTTCCATTGAGGCCCTTGGTAGTGTGACTTTATAGCCAATGGTTAATTAATTTGAAGTTAAAAAGCTAATTTTTATATCCCAATTTAATAACGGCAGGTTTCCTAACATGCAGCCATGCCAATGTGATATGTGCTGAATCCTACAGTGACAGGGCAGTCACAAAGGCCTCGAGACAAAGGAACATTTGTTAATTGATGTGGGGTCTACATTGCCAGGGGCCACACACCCCAAGTGAGAAATAACATATAATAGCAAAATACTGCAGGAGGCTAAGGAGGGCGGGCGACTTGGCAAAATCTATTATCCTCACTGAAAGCCAGTGCAATTTTTAAAGGGGGTGGGGTGACAATAGTGCCCTCTTGCATTTATTTTTCTATGCTATTATCACATGGTACAGTGTTTATTAGAAAAGAACCTTGATGTTCAAAAATGTAAAGCAAACAATTAGGGTAAATTGCCCTAATTGTTACACATATAAGGGTTATCCTTTGCACTCTGGCACTCCAATCCTGAACCACCCGGGAGTGCAGCGGTAGCCAGGCAGTTACTGCTGCATCCCACAGCAGCCAGATAGTCCTGGGAGGCTCCTCCGGGAAAACAGCTGTGTTGACTGAAAACTCAGCTGCTTCCCCGCTGGGCACAAGTCACAGTGGCGCCTCATTTCCCCGACTATTGGGGAGCCCCGGAAAGCCATGTGGCTCTCCGGAGTGCCATACCCTAGACAGTTGGGGGAACGAAACACTGTTGCCCCTTGCATCGGTGCCTCATTTCCCCCACTATTGGAGGAGCAGAGTACCAAGAGTTGGGGGAAGATGCACCACTGCAGGGCACAGCAGCACCTCATTCCCCCAGCTATCAGGGGTGCAGAGCAGCGCCTTGCAGCAGCACATTATTCCCTGCACTATCAGGGGGTGGAGCGCCAGTAGCCATGTGGCTTTCTGGCACTCCACCCTTCTTATAGGGGGGGGGCAGCGGTGCAGGGGTGGCAGAGGTAGGGGCTTCAACTTGGGGTGTATGGCACCTGGCAATGTAGACCCCACATCAATGAACAAATGTTTCTTTGTCTCGAGGCCTTTGTGACTGCTCTGTCACTGTAGGATTCAGCACACAGCACATTGGCACGGCTGCATCGATGCTAGAAAGTTGGATAGGTTTGGGCCAGTAAACATTTATAATTACTATTTATATTGTAGTAAATAGTAAATAGTGGGCACTTTCTGCCCACTCCTTTTTATGGAGCTTACTGATGCTATGTTTTCTAATTAAAGGTCCCCACTGTTTTCCTATGTATTTATTGTATTATTGACATGTTAATAATGTTTACATAAAACAAAACATAATGTTTGTTACCCAGTAATTGTTAGCTTGAGCATCCACAAATGGGAAGAAAGGTGGAGCAAATGTCCATTCAATATATCCAGCCAGAAGTCTACATTTGTCCCCAGCTGGACATGCTGCTTTGTCCATGTTAAGGTCATTTGAATGCTTCAGCTGCAAGGAGTCTTGGAGTTCTGTTAACCCTCCACTATACCCTATATCTATGCTTTTTCCTAACCAACATGGTCCTCAAAAACAATTGTCAGTTTTACTATCTCTCAGCATCAGGCGTGATTAAATGATCAAATTACCACACAACCAAAAAATGCATCAGACTAATCTATCTTCAGAGAAGTTCACCTACTGTGTACTTCAGCCACTAGACCAGCTCAAAAACTGGTCATGTAGGGATGCTACTGGTATAGAATTACAAGTGGGGGCAGCAGAGAGCTACTTTTTGCAAGGAGCCTTACTTTGCTGTTATGTGTAAATCGCTCCTCTCCTTGGTTACTGTAGCCAGTAAGCAATGCCAAGACATCGTTTTCCCTGTGAGGATTGGCTACAATGGCGAGGAGAGAAATGATTTACATGGCAGGGTAAGACTCCTTGCAAAACGCAGTTCTCCGCCTCCCAAAAGGGATGCTACTTCTCTACACCACCCTTTTGCAGGAAGAGGTTAAGTTGTTTATCAGTAACAAAGGAAGGTTGAACATTTATATGGAGTGGTGATAGTAGGGAATCACTTTTTACAACAGTTTAGCAGCTTTGTACAACAGTTTAGAAGCTATGGAAGAGCAATATGAATGGAATAAATAGGTTATTTTTTGCTGCAGTGGATCACTGTTGTGTTTTACCTCATACCTTTACAGGCATAATCTTGAGGTGGAGTGACAAGAACCAAGTAAAGGACAAGATTACCACTGGGAGCATTAGATAAGTCTTACACTCTGTTTATTAAAATATTTGCATCCTGCGTTCCCATATTGCAGAGAGAGACTTACAGTAATTTAAAAAACAAAGCAAAAAACTAAACATAAAAAACTAAAAATCAATTGAATAGCATTCAAATAAAATAAACCCAACATAAGCACAAGAAACTCAAAACATAATGCAGCACGGAACATACATAACCAAAACTATAACCAATTTTTAGTATTTTAGAAATGATTATTATTTACCATTGTTGTTTTTGGATGGGATATTAATTAATTGAATGTTGACATTCTATATTTAAACTGCATGATTCTTTGTTGTTGTTAAGTATATTCAACTCTACCCATGAATTATAAAAGTTGATTTAAGGTGCTATTGGTTAGTCAGCATTACATATTTGTGACTATCAAAAACATTCCTTAAACTGCAGATTCAACCTAAGGAACAATGTACTTCAGGTTTTAGTTTATGCAGAAACTAAATGTACAAACTATCAGGATTAGTGTGTCTTTCATTTTGTAAATTTTGCAGTCGCAAATGTGGTAGGTATCAGGAGTGGATTGACAACGTTGAGAAATATTGGGAGACATTTGCATTTTGACTTGAGTCCTGAGTCGTTACAAGAAACGCCAGTCTAAAAAACCACCCAAGAAGTCTTCCTGGGCAACATGGAAGCAACAGGAGAAAAAAAGCAAGCAAGCACACAACACTCTTTACACTCATTACTCTTTTCCTAAGTCACTGCCATGAGTCTTGAGTAGTGCCTGTGTCAGTGACAAGTCTGACACAAGTCATAAAAAGCTGGAGTTTTCACAACTTATTTTGGTAATAGGTGTGTGCAATACCCAATGCATGCAAAGATCACTAGGATTATCTGGGAACCAATCCAAATGCTGAATACGATCGTATGTAACAAACACACTGCAACAGTGCAGCTGTTTTTGAAGCTTGCACCATATACAGATGTTCACTAAATCATTGATTCAGAAATCCACTAAATAAAAAACAGGGAATCCACATGCATTAAATTTCTCACAGCAATATTTTAATACCATAAAAAAACTCTTTAAAGCTTATCAATAGTATCTTAAGGCACAGGCCCACCTTTTATTGAATGCATTTGAAAGTACATAAAATATCCATCAGTGCAGTGCAATGACATAGGACAATATGATATGCAATTTAAGTTCTCATGCTGCAATAGGATTTTTCTTTCAGTTTACAGATATCAGGTGCACACGCAAACAAGTATTCATACGCAATACTTGTATTTTAAAAGGACGTTTCAGATAACATACATTTCAAATACGTAACCAAGAGTTTTGCTTCTTGAGAAAAGAAAAAGTCAGTTATAAATTTGTAAACGTAGAAGTCTAGAAGAATTGCAAGTGTTGGGAATTTAATTCTGACAATACAGTTACTGATAGTTTTTGTACTATAAAATGTAGTTCCAAACACAGAATAGTTGATAAACTATCCATAAATTAATGACATGAGCATTTTCAAGTTTTCAGTTATTGTTTGATACATACATATTGAACTATGCTAAAATTATATAAAAAAGTTGGTATTAGTAACATAAAACATTTTAGAGAACCACAGACTTCAACCTGTACTCCCACAGTGTCCACAGCTACCATCCTGAGGATGCAACAGAATAACTGGCCTTTGGCCTCCTCTTTTAAACAGTCCAGAACTATACGCATGCTGATCATAGAAAGAAAGCATTATCTTCTGAACAGTGTTGATGAAAACATCTATAAAGTTTTTGCTATGCTGCTCACAAGACTATGCTTTTTTTTTTCAAATGAGGCATTCACTGTACAAATAAGGTTTAATAAAAAAATATATTCTAGTTTTATGGTAAAACGTTCAGTAGAAATATACAAGACAAAATTCTGGTTCATTTTCACACAGGAATGGATTGGTAAGTAAGAAAGATGGGCTTGAACTCTGAAAAGCATTTTGCATACAAATGATACTGCTATTAACATACAAAAAAATTCACTACTGTATCAAAAGAGTGATTTCATCTACATGGCAACATCTAATTGCATGTGACTGAATTGTTTATTGAATGCTAATGCAAGTTAAAGGATGATTTAGGTCACTTGTTTCTCATAGGACTGTGGTCAGGACCAAGGTGTAATTTCATACACCATAGAGGCAGATACCTTGATCTTTGCACAATCACAGCAGAAAGTTCACTCAACTCGTGTCCCAATGTTTAGCAAGCAGGTTTAATAAATCCTGAAGTTAATAGTTGTGTTGACATTCTATCTAAAGTAAAAGCAAACGCCCTGCCTGCATATATGGAACAAGGATATATGTGTCATATTTGGCACCTTTGCTGCTATACTCCCTACTGAAGGATTTGGATGCATCTGTTAAGGCATCTGCCCCAATCCACAGGTTCTTTTTATACATAGTTGCTTCAGTGAGCAGAGCTCTTATGCATTAAATGTTTCTCTATTAGATTTCAATAGCATGCTGCAGTGCTCATGACAGACAGTACAGACGCTATGATGAAAGTCAGTACTATACTGCAATTATGAGAGTTTCAGTAGTATGCAGACTAACACATTAGTGGCGCAGACATTCATCTGTTTTCCTGGGATAATGCCACAGCCTGTTTAATGATTAAAGTTAAAGCTTTCACACCACAGTCCTATGTACGATTACTTGGAAGTAAAATCCTACTTAACTCAATGAATTTTACTGCTAGGTGAGTGTGCATAGGATTGCTATGTGCATAGTATTACAAATGAAGAGCAGGAAAATATAAACCTTGCATTGGTTTTGTTCTCCAATGATCGCTGGTCCTTCTAGAAATTTATGAAATAGCATCAAAAGGGCAGAAGCTGTAGCTGTCCAAAGGCTTGTTTCAGAATTTAGAATATGTAATTTTGGAATTGGAGGGTAAACCCTATCATTTGCCCCATCTACCCCCTTCCCAGGAAAGGGCCTGGGAATGCAGAGGGGAAAAAAGTCCCTAAATGAAAACTTGACCATAGTAAACTGCTTTTTGGGTCTGTGGATCTATGTTAAATAGCCAGGATCCAAAGACCTGTGAACTTGTGTGTGTGCTTTAGACTGGTTTCCTTTCAAATAGCAGCTTCCCCTGCCCGCTGATGCTGCATGGCAAAATCTACTTTCAATTTCAAGATTGAGGTTGTGATACAGACAGCTGTTCAAAATAAAATGATTGCACTGGGATAGTGCAAGTTCCATGCAATACTATAGGTACCTCTTTGCATCTCATCCAGTATAGTCTCTTGAAACAATTTAAACGCATATCACGATTACAGAATGATAATGCCATTTAGCAATTTCATTTAAACTATGTATGATACACAGGCATTAATGGGTCAATTTTGGGGTTAGAAGCATTGGTTATAATTGAGAAACAGATCCAGTGCCTGAAATGGTTGGATGAGTCCCATACTTTTGCTGTTGAATGATAAAAAAAAAAAACTTCATTGATTATACAATAGAAACTTTTATATTTGAAAATTTTTAAGTCTGCATGTTAATTAAATATCTAAAAATGAATGTTTAAGTATCAAGAGACCCATGGATTTCTAAACTAGAAAAAAAAATAAAGCTCTAGCACCATTTTAACACGTATCTAGTTTCAACATTTATTTTAAGATGCTTTAGAGGCAATTTCATACAAGACCAGCTAGTTGAAAACTTGCATTAGAAGAGAAAACCATGAGACCAGTTCTGAAAATTTGACCGTAACTGAATATTGGTCTCAGAATAGATATTGTATTGAATTGGCAGTTTTTCACGCTGAAGGTAGTCGGTGGTTTCATTCTCACTTTAACCCAGGAAACAGATAACAGGTCAGACCTTCAAGAACTTTAAAACTGAAAAAAAAACACCAAAATATTTTAAACTGCCTCTGAAGAAGAGACATTTCAGATAATATAAGGGAACAACAGATGGTGCACAACACTTCCTAAAAAATAAAATAAAAGGTCTCACAAGCACTTTCAGTATCCAGTTCAGGAACTAAAGTTTCTGAAAACTATTTTATATAAAATCTAATGGAAATGTTTATATTTTTAGAATTCCACATAAAGACACAACCAATTTATGAACCACCCTATACTCCAATGTAGCACTGAACGTACATGTAGAAAATGCTCAAATTTCCATTTAAAAAAAATAAATTTTAACTTTAAAGAGTGAAATTAAAAATGGCAACTCTGATTATGTTAAATAAATGCTAAACTCATGATGAAATATTCTCACAAAAGGTTTTATATTGATAAACATAATTTTAAAAAATATATTATTATACCCACTGTCCTTTTGGAAACAAAGTCAGAGTTTCTCTACACCCTGTGATGATGGAACTTTGTTTTTAGTAAAAAGTCTTTTGTAAAAGCAAAGTCTTTTGGATCCAAGTTCCTCTCACAAAACTTTTGATTTTCTTTTTCTAGGCGATGTACTCTCTTCAAATTTTACTGCTCCATTGACAAAGTTAGCTGCAATAAAGGAAAAGTTACAACAAATCATCACAAAAATTACACCAACATAAAATCATGGCAACTACTACTGGTGGTTCAGGATAGACTACTTGGTTCTAATATTTACTGAGCCTATATTTTCATGCCAGAGACATAAGGCAGTGGACAAGTATACCTGTTTCAGACCACAATCCTACAACACTTTTCTGGGAGTAAACCCCATTGAACACAATAGGACTTACTTCCAAGCAGAAATGCATAGGATTGTGCTGTAAGTTACATATGGATGCAATCTACTAAGCATGTCATTTCAACAACCATACCTTCAATTTTTTTTCGTTTTCTAAACTCAGACATTGCTCTTTGTATTTCCCGTTTTGGTTCCATTTCTCTTTAGTTGCTTGCAAGGGAAGTGTTGCACAATCACAACGGACAATCAGCTCACTAATTGCAAGGGAAGAAGTTGTACATTGCTGGTGTGTTACAGGAGGAAATATGCAAGGGGAGGGAAATTCATATGAGGGACTTTTACCAGCCCAAATCCTTCTTAGGATTGCGCTCTAAGTTAGCCACTGGTCAGGCCCTTTCTCATAGGATAGCAAAAATTAACAGAAGAGAGAGGAGATAGAGCATTCTTTTCCTGATTGTGCTTGTCGCTCAGTTGCACTAGTGAGCTAAAGTATGTGAGCCTTTCAAGTGCAGAAGTAAAATATATACAGTCCTTCTCCAAATGTGTAGACAACTTCTGAGAAGAGCTTTTCTATAAGTACAGTATATTTTCTTCTCGTACACACTATATCCTATACTCTGTGTTAAGAATTATTATAGACTGGATAGAGCAGCATGGGTCTCACTATAATACTGCACTATGGCAGCTGCTAATTCGGGCACTCATTTGTTTTCTGGCTCACAAAGGAGTATAAATTTGAGGATTATACTTACCTTTGTTTAATTCCTTTTTAGATGGTTTACTTCTTGTGGTGTTTGTTTTCTTCTTAGGAATCTGATTCTGTGTATGTTCTCTCCATTTCTTTAACTGGAAGTTGATGAATTTCCACATCATCCACGCTTGAGTCAA
Organism: Lerista edwardsae; assembly: GCA_029204185.1. Taxonomy (NCBI): domain Eukaryota; kingdom Metazoa; phylum Chordata; class Lepidosauria; order Squamata; family Scincidae; genus Lerista; species Lerista edwardsae. The sequence continues at coordinate 1,877,539 of JAJKFI010000013.1, read as the reverse complement.
ACAAATTGCAGCCAAACAGCTAATTCTAGTAAGTTTGAAGTTAAAAAGAAGTTTACAAACTGTTATGATTGCAAACCTGAAATTAGATGTAAATTTTAAAAGATTCAAAAAATAATGCATCAAATTCACCCAAGTTATATTGATAGAAAAGATGCCTGAAGGGCTCTATGATAATGCATGAAGTACTCAAGAAATAATAAGGTTGCTTGTAAAACGAAACTGGGCATTCCCAACATTATGGTTATCTATATCTATATCTCTATATCTCTATATAAATAAAATAAAGTGAGTCATCCTGACTGACTGATCCATTAACGGACAGCACAAACCCCTAGACCTAGGAACAGAAAATTTGGGGAGTACATTCATTCCGTGATGTAAGCACCCACTAAGAAGGGATTGTTAAAAATTTGCCCCCTAAGTGGGGGGAGAAGGGGGTCAAATGTGTTTTCACCTATTCCTCAAGAGAAACCTCAATAGGGTTAAAAAGTTCTAAAGTTCAGCAAAGGGTTAACAATTGTGATGAGCAGACAGTGGCAGTTAACAGCAGTAGTTAACTGATTTTTCTTTTGGGAAATCAGGCCAGAGTGCAGTACAGACTTAGCTGAGCTGCAGATACCAGGCTGCTAGGTATGAATGCCCCATTCCCTACCCACTATAGCAGCGAAGGTCACCAGGGACATAAATGGACCTTCTAGGGGTTAAGCGTCCTAAATGCTCAACCTAGAATTTCATATAAGGAATCAAATTAAAGGGAATTTCAACCTGAAGGCAAATGTGTTATTGGCATCTAAAGGGATTTAAAGTTGTTACATACTGTAACAAAGTATGTATTAGAAAGGGTTGTAACAGTAAAACAGGAAAAAACCAGTAGAACCCTTCCTATTGCTTAGGCCTGGCTGTTTTTTCCCCCTGTGTCTCTCTGACAGGGTGTGTGTGTGTCTCTCCTCGCCAATCCCCGTCCATTCACCTTCAGTCTCTCATGCCTTTGGCACCCAGCACAGGGCAGGCTGTCATCTCTTAAAGACCGAAGGCATGTCTCTCCTTGCCAACCCCCCCCCCCCGGGTCCAGGACTCCCTCCCTGTCACATGGAGTTCAGGCCTTTCATGCGAGCTGCCAGGCCCTGCCCAGCAGTTGTGTAGGGTTTGCACCTTGTCTGCGAGTTGCAGGGCACTGCAGACCTCTTGCAACCACCTGGAGAGCCTGCAGGAAGAGAGGCTGCACATAAGATCTATACCCACCCCCATTATTACATACCATAGCAAAGCACGGGTCTTTATATTCTTTACTAGCCTTTTGTTACCTGGCGTTGCCCGGGTAACAAATTATCCCAAGCTTCTAGGCGACCCCAGAAACTATGGATTCAACACTAATGTCAGCCGTTTTCGAGTATTTTTACATGGCACCCCCTTCGCACCCCCACCCCTAGGGGTGCTAGGGGTGTCATACCCCCCACAGTATTTGTCGCCAGACCATAAGGCATACATGTACCAAGTTTGGCGTCAATCACTCCAGGCGTTCCAGCAGGCCATGGTGGATGTTTTATTTTGCACCCCTTCTTGCCTCCACGCCGAGGGGGGCCGAACCCGAACTCCAATGGCGTCGGAAGCATCACCGCTCGTCTCAGTGACCCCGGATACTAAGGATTTGACGCCAAGATCGGCCGTTTTCGATCATTTTCACGTGGCACCCCCTGCGCACCCCCACCCCTGGGGGCGCTAGGATATTCTAATATAAAACATTGAATCTACTAGTTTCAGTATACCTAACAGTTAGTATGTTGAAGTTTCCTTCTGCTATGGAAAAACCAGAGTTTTCTGCTCTCGTCAGACCAAATCCAAATGTGAGTACTGACAAAGTTAGGGTCAAAAGACGAGCCATTACAAACAGTAGAGCCCAAAGAGTAAATCTGAAAAAGAAAACAGTAAGTTGATTTTTGTCCCCTTCTATCAGCTTGAAGCTTAACATTAAAAAAACTAAGATCATGGCCACCACTCCCATCACTTCCTGGGGGAAGAAATGGAAGCAGTGACAGACTTTATTTTCCTGGGCTCCAAGATCACTGCAGATGGTGACTGCAGCCATGAAATTAAAAGACGTTTACTTCTTGGGAGGAAAGCTATGGCGAACCTAGACAACTTAATCAAAAGCCGAGACATCACCCTGCCAACAAAGGTTTGCATAGTCAAAGCGATGGTTTTCCCAGTAGCTATGTATGGCTGTGAGAGCTGGACCATAAGAAAGGCAGAGCGCCGAAGAATAGATGCTTTTGAATTATGGTGTTGGAGAAGACTCTTGAGAGTCCCCTGGACTGCAAGGAGGTCCAATCGGTCCATCCTACAGGAAGTCAAGCCTGATTGCTCCCTGGAAGGACAAATCCTGAAGCTGAAGCTCCAATACTTTGGCCACCTCATGAGAAGAGAGGACTCTTTAGAAAAGACCCTCATGCTGGGAAAGATTGAAGGCAAAAGGAGAAGGGGACGGCAGAGGATGAGATGGTTAGATAGTGTCACCGAAGTGATGAACATGAAATTGGGCGAACTCCGGAAGCTAGTGGAGGACAGGGAGGCCTGGCGTGCTGTGGTCCATGGGGTTGCGAAGAGTCGGACACGACTTAGCGACTGAACAACATCAGCTTTCACAAACGTTTTAAATTATCAACACATTGCTAGCCACTTCTGACAAACTATTTTCATAAATAGCTTACAATGTGAAGGACAACTATCCTACACATATGAAATCTCTTGTAAATGCTTAAGACAGCTCATTGCATGCCTTTCTTGTCTCCTGCAACCATTCTGCTCTGCTCTCCCTTTCCATTTTGGAACACACTATGTAACAAACATTACATTAAAATTTATTATGCCTATCCTACTTCTAACCATGGTTGTAAATTGTAGTTTGGATAAACTTTAGCATTAACATAAATATGTGAACCAAGTTAATGCCAAATGAACACAAGGATGGATGGCACACAAGAGAACAGCTTGCGAGTCAGAACTCCCAGCCATCATTAACAGCCCCATCCTAGGACAGCCTTCAGCTGACGGAATGAGCATTCCATTAGCAGAAGCGCCACTCTGTCAGTGCTGTGACTACAACATCCAAGTGTGCATGGAACTGTCAACATGAAAGGCTGGTGACCATGTATGCCTTCAGAATGCCCAGCCCAGAATGCCCCAACATTAGAGGTGGCGAGCTGGTACAGGCTGTGGGCAGTTGGCTGTGCGTAGAGATGGGGTGGCTGTCAGTGGTACTGGCATTGCTGTCAGTGGTACTGGCATGTCCCCCACCCAGCCTTGCTATACCTTCTTGGTTCCACTTGGACTTGTGCCAGCCAAAAAACTGATACAAATCTTAGACCCACTGGGGACCATGGGGCAACAATGTAAGAACTTTGTTTACTTACCTCTCTGTCATGCCATGGTCCTAGCTAGCTCGCAAGATGCAGTAGATGCTGCATCGGTGTCACTGTGCCCCACAGGCTGACATAGGATAGGATTGCAAGTAATCAGGCAGTGTAACATCTGTGCCAAAGCTGAGTTGTGACCACTGTCAGTAAAACCTTTCCTAAATACTCCTACTGACCTAAAAACGCTTCCTGTTATAGGACAGACTTTGTATTGGGCATTAAATCTGAGCAGCATTTCATTACTCTTCAAGTTCCTTGGTAACTGATAGGCAATATAAAGCCTGAATCCGGTACCCACCTGCGCCTTCCCTGAGTTAGTGGCACTTTGTTCCACCAGGGAAGCGCTGAAAGACCCCGACTACAGCCCCAAGGGTCTTCACGGCCAATCACACCTGTGTGAAATGCTGGATGGGAGGCATGCTGGAAGGAGCTGATCACAAAGATCCCTGGGGGCTGTTTCAGAGCTTCCCCAGCAGAACAGAAACTACTGTCCATGCCGGGGAAGCTTTTCTCCACAGCAGCAGCCTCCAGTTTGGAGACTGCTGCTCTAGAGGATAGCATAACAACCTTTCCTTTTATCAAATTCCTTTCTGTTACTTTATTTTGGTAAAGCAAACCATAGCATTCTGAAGAGATGATTGCTGATAAGAACAGTGGTGAAAAGACCTACTTCATTTTCTGTACTAACCAACATCTTAGTGTTTTGTGGTTTTACTATCCATTATGCCTAGAGTGTTCGAAGAAAACTTAATGATAGCATCAAAAGGGCAGGAACAATAATAAAAATAATTACCCTTTCTGCTTATTTTCATTGCTGAAGTAGAAAAGACGTGAGGCATGAAATATAAGTTCCACAAGATAATGAGGTACCAGCAAAATTAGACCCAAACGTTGAAAGCTGAAATAGAGAGAAAAATTTCCTTCAAAATATTACTTCATGGTGCAAATTTAATTTCAAAGTAACACATTTGGCCCAGTGCGGTCTAGTAACATTTAATTTACTTGTGTACAGGTGGGCCTGCATTATCCACAGGTTTGACATCTGCATGTTTGACAATCTATGGGTGCCGATGCCCTACCCAGACCTTCCAAAGCTGATTGGAGCTGGTCCAGAGGGTTTTCTGAGGCCCACAGAGGCTGCGTGTGTCCACTTGCAGCCCCTGCAGGCTTCAAAATGGCCTTTTCAGCCAAATGTTCCAGTTTTGGTTTTTGCTAAAAACTGGAAGTGACATTTTTATGCCCTTAAAAGGCATTGAGGTCCAGGGAAACCCCAGAGGACTCCAAATTCCATAGGTTCGAATACCCGTGGATTGGGTATCTGTGGGGGCTCCAGAATGGAGCCCCCATGGGTAATGAGGGCCCATTGTAGTAGGAAGGCCTGTGCTCAAATCAGCAATGAGTACTGCGGCTGGCCATAGTTTCAAGTGTGATACGGAAATAATGTTATTAAGGTTGTAATAGGAAGGATCACATTTCTTGTACAGCACTATGCCTAATATGCAACAAATTTAGTTTTTAAATACTTACTTCAAAATATAGGCACCGGATATATGGGTAATATAAAGGCAGATATAGTGCAACTGTCTCGGAATATCTTCCTAAATTTATATAAGAGGGGAAAGACAACTTGTTACATTTTTAAAAAGACAACAAGTTTAGCATAAGATACACCAGCTCTTTGTTCATCTGCATTAGTTTATGAATTATTTTCCTAATTTGACATGTTCTTTCTTCCACAATGAACTAGCACCAGACACAATTATCCGAAAGCAGTGACAATCAGGAGTGGCACATGTGCCCAAAGTGGCACACTATTTTCTTTTTGTTACCACATACATACAGTGCTACTCATGAAATGCAACTGAGAATTGCATCACACGCTACTTTTTGTTTTATTCTCACATGGAGTTCAAAGTGAGAAGGAACACTTCCTTTTAAATGTGAAATGATGCGCAAGGAAGGAGCACTTCAGTACCCCTGCCCAACACTCCATACTTGCACAGCATTTAAAGTTTGGATTCCCATTAAACCTCAAATATCATGCGAGAGTGGGAAGAGGTTTTTCCTGTCCTCCTTCCAGTGCTGCAGGGTGGTGGTGAAAGACTACCATGCTCCAGATCACCCTTTCCTCCTATAAGTAGGCAAGAAAAAGATTTGGAGTCTTTTCCTGTTCCCTTTATGAGGAGGTTGACCTGCAGCTTATTTGGTGCATGCCACTTCTGTTTGATATGAGCAGTAGCAAACCAACTGTACCACTTCTGTTTCAGGTAGCATGGACCAGATAGGCTGCAGATTACGATCCTGGTAAATACAGGGGTTATTTATAAGATATAAATGATGTGCAAGATATAAATGGGGGTATATTTATGATGAGTTGTGTGCAAATGTTAAATTAAGAATGCTTTCAAGCCTTTTATTCTCTTTCCCCATTAAAGAATATGGAATGCAAATAGGATAATCTGTTGCTCAAAATTCCCATGGGTTTATGAGAAAGATTAGAGGACTATCGCCCATTTGGGGACATACCCTTAAAATAGTTCACCACCCCATATATTATCATTAGACCTTCCCCTCACTATACCATATATGTTTGTTTCTATTTAATATGTGTATTACCTTTTGTTATTTATAAGATTTCTATTTTCTAAATACTGTATTTAGTTACCCTTATTTTTCTTTGCACCTCCCCCACCCTTAGAAAACCCATCTTTGTATTGAACATTAAGTTTTTGTTCACATTTTTTGGACTTAAAATCCTACAGTGAAAACCCTTTAAAATGATAAATAAGGTGATATTATTAACAATAATAATAATGCCTAAGGACTGAAGTCTTAATCATACCTTTCGAACCTTTTGGAAGTAGAGTTCTGGTAGTGCATGAAGCCAGTAGGCAATTTGGCAAATATAGAAGAATTTAACCTGAAAGCTAAAAAGAAAAATATATGTCCATAAGAAATGTTATTTTTAGCCCAATTATTTTACTTTCTCATCTATGAAAGCTAAGGACAGCAAATGCACCCCACACTTTGGCCTGCCAAACATGATTGCAACAGAGCCTGTGCAGACAGCAGTCTCTCGTCAACAGGTTTCAGAGAAACTATAGCAGGCATAGGTCTGCAATATACCCAACCAGACTATGGTCGCCCAGACAAATCAGACACAGTCACCAAGAATATGGATTCGTTCAAACCATAGGCAAAACAAACCATGATCAAACTACAGCTTCTCTTAACAAAAGCTGTTGTTTAATTTAAACTTTCACACTTTTCCTGACATGCACAAAAAAGGAGGTGAGTACTTGAGCTCACAGCTCTCCCAGGATGCAATCCTAAAATGAGTTAGGCCGGCATAAGTTAACCAGTAAAGTTTGGCCAGCACAAGGGCCACTGTAAAGTATATTTGGACCACTGTCAAAGTCAGAGAAGCCAGCACACAGACGTGAGCCATCCTCCCTGACTCCGAGAATAGCCCAAAAACGCTACATGGTGGCCCTTGTGCTGGCCAAACTTTGCTAGTTTAGCTTATGCCAGCCTAACTTCAGTTTAGGATTGCGCTCACAGGGTCATTCATCGGTGAGAAATAATGGTTTACTATTACAGCTAAACCTGGCCACTGTCCTCCTGATTTTCAGGCACTTGGGATTTAAACTGTGCACCATCAGAACTGCCTGAAGACTTCTCTGAAGCATCTTTCTGGGCACTGTTCACAGGCAAGTTGGATCACTTGTCTGACAAAACATGGCAATTCTTGCCATGAATGATTCAGAACCCCTTTCAATGAGAAGTAGTAACAATTTAAGCAATTAATATTCAAGATTAAACAGCAAGTAGGCATTCAAGTCTGGTTTTAATAGAGAAAGTTAAAGAATATCAGAGATTTGGCTGAACAAGCGAAAGGTCAACAAGATATGCGAAACCAGATGAAGCAAAAAAGAACAACACTTACAACATACGAGAATGTGGATAATCTTTCCACAACAAAGTTGGGTTTGTTGTGAATTCTTCCTAAGGGTAGGGGAAAAAATATAAGGTTAAGATGTAATCAGCATTTTGGGCTAAGGCAGATTTAAAATAAATTTGAAAAAAGTTACTTGACTTACTTACTGCAGACAAAATACTTGCTCCCCAGACAAACGAAAACAAGTAGAAAAATGCTAGTTGCCCTGATTCATTGAATTTGCTGTGTTTGGTTTTGGACAAGTGGAGACGTCTATTAATTTTCTAGAAGTTAAAAAAAACAAAACAGAGAGTTGAGACAGCGTTTGTCTGACCAGATACTACAGTGCAATCTACTTGAGAAGATATTCTATCATCCTTACAATGTCAATGAATACCTTTGGCGCTCCTGTTCAAGAGCATCTTCCCAAACTGGACTTTTAGTGACTTGACTAATAGTAACAACTATAGATGTGATGAATAATACTTTTACTATAGCACACTCCATCACTATAGCAAGCCCAGAAATGGTTGTCCAATAGCTGAAGAAAAATATACAATGAATACAACCTCATAAGACTGTGTGAGAATTCACAACAGTTAGCCACAATATCTTGAGTAACCATGGAGATGAACAAGTCCCACTGGAATGGTGGCCAAAAACATAATAGGCATAGCAAATTAACAAGTGAGGAATACTGCTTTACAGCAGACCAGTTGTTGGTCCCCATAAATGAAGCTCCTATACGTAGTACTACATTAGATGTGGGTGTGGAATGCTAAGACTATTGGTATTTGCTTTCATTCTTCTGCTATCCATGAAACTTCCAGATGGAGAGAACATGGCAACATATATGCCCTTGCATTGCTATCAGTGAGAATACATGGACAGTCAACGGTGACTAGACTGTAGAACAGTGATGGCAAACCTATGACATGCGTGTCAAAGGTGACAAAACACAATGTTTGGGGTGACATACCAGCATTCACCAATACCTGACAAAAACTGAGTTTGTTTTACTCATTTTTCATTTTTGTAATTACTTGATGCTTCTTTATAGCACCATACAGGATTAGCCTGTATTTTTTGTTTAAATAAATGAATATAAATAATTGTTTCTCTTTTGTTTGGGAGGGGGGGGCTGTCACACCAGCAGAGTCAAGTTAAGCATTTTCCTAACTATGTTTTGACACACTGAGCCCAAAAGGTTCGCCATCACTGCTGTAGAACTTGTGAACCAGCATACAAACTTGCTGGTTCTCTAAGGCTACCATCTGATACACACTTCCTTGAAAGTAAGCCCTGGTGGATACAATGGCACTCCTAAGTAAACATGTATAAGATTGTGCTATGACGAGCAGTTATTATACCATTGATCTTCAACCTGCGGGTCGTGACTCCAGTAGGGTTGAGGTATCATATTTGGGGTGCGGCAGCTTCATTCTCACTTATTTTACAATGACAGAAGAGCCTTTGGGATGCCTGAAGTGGTGTTGGTGCACTTGCGAGAGCTGGGTGGCACAGGATGTTATTACCGCAACTTGGAAGGGGCTGGTCTGGTCACCACAACTATCATCTTCATTTTGGGCTGGGCGGGGGCTGAGAGGGGATGGCTAGAGTCGATTGCTGCCGAGTGAAGCTGCCACAGCTCCAGGAGAACAGCCAAGGATGCTGCTTGTTAAGGGCTGGGCCGCCTTCTACAAGCCATTGGGCAGTGCAAAAGGCAGCACAGAGCCAACTGGACAGCAAGAGGATGGGCTGGAAGCAAAGTGCTGGAGAGACTGGAAGGAGCAGGACCAGCACCCAAGAGGTGGATTGCCAATCTCTTAATTTGGAGAGGGTGTTGTGGCATGAAAAAGGTAGAACCACTGTATTATACTAAAGAGAAGACAACATTAAGTTTTATGAGTGGTGAATCTAGATTATGGAATTATGTAGAGTTCCAAAAGGATCTCTTTAAACTGAGAGAATGAGCAGCTAAATGGCAATGTAACCAAGTTTCAATGTAACTTCAATGTAACCAAGTTTAAAGCACTGCACATTTGGACAAGAAATTAAAACTTCTCATATATGCTGATGGGTTCTGAAGTGTCTGACAGCCCAGGAAAGAGTTCTTGGAATACTGGTGAACAGCTTGATGAATGTGTTGACCCAGTATGTGGCAGCAGTGAAAGCCAGTTCTGTGCTCAGGATCATTTACAAAAAGGGACTGAGATAAGAATGCTAATATTATTATGCTACTGTACAAATAGATGGTAAGGCCACATCTGGAATACTGCGTGTAGTCTTCTGAAGATAGAGGCACCTGGAGATAGGCTTCTGAAGATCTTTAGGGCATGTTCATATGGAAGAAGGTGACCCTAAAGTGCCTTCATCAACAGATTGCAAAATTAAATAGGAAATTCAATTATACGAGGACGCAACTATCAAATCTTGCTACTGTGAAATGCTATTTATATCACCTGGGCTTCACATGAGCCCAAGTGAAATCAGCAGAATCTGTTGCCAACTTAACACCTGACGCACAATCACTAAAGAAAATACATTTATATGCAGCAGTGGTTAACCTGGATGGATGGGCTCCGGGTGTGTGTGTGTGTGTGTGTGTGTGTGTGTGTGTGTGTGTGTGTGTG